>JBAMAX010002358.1:0-43368 GCA_037043745.1 Chymomyza amoena | reverse complement strand
GTGAACTAGTTCACGTATAGAGTTCACTGGGCAGCGAATCTTCAGTCACAACAACAACGACCCTTGCCTAAGAGCATTTGCTATTCGGTCTTGTGTAACCCTATAATATTAATTTTCTATCAAGCTATATACACATCTGGCCGCCCCTATGGCAACTTAGTGGCCAGTAGCCACAAGTGACTCAGGGATTCTTCACTCAACTCTCTGGCTCTGGCCGGGCTGCTGTTGATGTTGATGCCAAGCCAATTACTCATAAAATGCATGTTAAGCACGGGTCTTCTTCGGCTGAGGTCTAGAGCTGGGACTTCAGACAACTGTTGCACTTGTGGCGGTCTGTCTGTCTGTCTGTCGGTCGGTCTGGAGCTGTCTTTATGTTTCGCTTTGTTAGTCCAACAACTGTTTGTTGTCTTTGTGCCCTTTGTCATTGTCTTGTATATTTTGATAAGAGACGACGAGCAATTTGGGCAGGCTATATATGATATGGATGGAACACATGTAGTATATGACCAGAGAATTAATGAAGTAAGCAGATCTCTCAGTGAATCCTTCAACAGCAGCTTAGGAGCTACAGCTTGGCGCCAGCTTTTATCATAAAAATTTTTATTGAATTTGTTTTCAAAGCTGCAAAGTGAATGTCTTGGGACACCCAACAGCTGTCTGGAAGGGGGGTAGGGGCAAAGCGGCTACCCGCATAGACCGCATCAAAAGGTAGCGCTAACATGACAACTCTAATTGAGAAATGTCAACACTAGCTAACAAGCGAATCAAATCAAACATACTAGAGATAGAGCTGCCAAAAAAAGAACGTAAATGTATCTTAAAGATATGTTGCTATCTATCTAGACAAACAAGTTTTAATTGTGTGTCTGGGTAATTGAATTGAGCTGCAAAAACATAAAGAATGGCAGCTCCTCTTTGTCAGTTGTTACATATTTTAATTTGCCCAAATTTAGTTGGGCAATCTTTTTGGTAAGATATACCAAAATTTTAGGTAGCTATCTGTGCGCTACTTGTGCTATCTTCAAGATGCTGCCAGACTGATAGCTAGCTCACTTTTCACTTGACTATTTGCGTCATAATAAATCATAGTCACATGAGTATGAGTATTAATTAAATAAATACCCAATCATTGACCAAATTGAGTTCATTCATTTAACTTTGTTTTGATAATTATAAAGCTCTAACAACAATTGTAGACATTATAGAGTACTTGGTTTTGGACATTGAGTGGACGTTGATATGACATGGTCTGCATGGGTCTTATCTGCCTCCAGCTGTTGACCAAAAGCATATCTTAGCTATATTTGGGCAAGGGTCTTGGTCTGCGGTCTGGTCGGGTTTTTCTATTTCTGAAGTGCAACGGAAGAACCGGTAGCTGCTACTTAATATAATTTTGAAGGTGACTTAACATTGATTATCTCTAACGATATAAAGCACATTTAATTTCATTTATTTACCTAACTAAGTATATAGTATACTATATATGTGAGTATTATATTTACACAGAGACCTGTTTTGATTAATAAACAATTGAAAACATCACTATGACAAAACGTGATTTATTTGCTTTAGACTTTGCTGGTGACAATACCTTTTAATAGTGTTTAATTAAAGCTAATCAGCGATAAACTTATCAATTTATTTTTTAACTTTATTTTAAATTAATCAGTTTTTGCTTTTTTTTTGTTAAGTACACAGACAAATGCTTTATTAGCTGCTTGATGAATTGTGCAAACAATTTAAGTCAAAGTGAATTAATTAATTTAACGATATATTGTTGTTTTTGTTGTTGTTTTAATTTTTGGATATATATGCTTAAGTACATAAATTTAACAATGATAAGTATTGTTAATCAGTGTGATAAATGTGCTGCTTAAAAATAAATTGAACTTACGATATGATAAATTTGTTTGCCACTTGAGTGAGTACTGAAGTGTTTCTGAAAACTTGTTTATCGTATTTGTAGAAGTGTTATCGTAAATTAAAATATATAAAATATCTATTATTTGTTATTTAAGGGGGCTATTTTTGGACATTTATTTGGTTAGTTGTTTTGGGAGTTGCTTATCTAACCAGCAGCAAAATTGCATTATGAATTTAATTCTCATGCCTGATGTTCTTAAAATTTAAAGTTAATACTAAAATTTAAGTTTAAAGTAACAAGTAAATTTAACCTGTGTTAAGCTCTGATAATTTTTATTTTAGACTAGTGGGCCCGGGAGACGTTGTCCTGCCCAAACTTTTTGAATACTCTTAAAGTGAATAAACATCTTAAGATTCCTAGTTAGCTTATCTGGAAATATATAATACTTTTAGATTAGTTTGCAGCTGGATTCAAACTTGCAAACTATTAGTCAAATGTCGCGCTTCACGGGTCTGTCTTGAGCGAATTCTTCACGTTCATTGCGATCTTCACGTTCCTGAGCAGTACGATTAGATAAATAATTAATTTGATTCGTTGCATTTCTTCCAAAAAACCTTCGTATTGACAATCTCTAACACACGCAAAAATCAGATTTGAGTTTCATCGACGCGTTCATGAGAACATCCGTAACGCGTGAAACATAAGTTTCTTTTACATATGTAAAAACAATTAGCTAAAAAATATTAGTTAATCTGACGATGTACACTGTAAAAAAATATATATAAAAATTTGTCCAAAAATGAAAACAAAAAAAAAAATGTTAGGGTTGGTAACCCTTATCTTTTTCCCTGGTTCTATTTTTCAATATTTCATTTCAATTATTCTTATACTGTACTTTGCTGTATATTCTTCAAAATAAATAAATAAGATAAATCACATAATATTCCATTATTTTATAGCTTTTTTTAAGAGTTCTATATTTCAGAACCATCAAAAATTATACTCTAAATTTTTTATTTCATTTTTTTAATCTAGTAATTAATGCTTAACTTAATGTGATTTTAACGATCACGACTCTCAATATGGGATAGGGTGAAGCTACTAATTTAAGCTATTATATATTCAAATCTTTTTTGAGATCATGATATATCAGAACTGCAGGCATTTATGGCTTGGAATCATTGCTTCTTTCTTATAGGTATTCAAAGTATATTTTGATATTTGTATCAGCTGATTCAGCATGACGTAAAAGTTTATATTGTTTTATACCATACAAATAAATATCACTCAAAGTTACTCTCAAGACGAGTTTTGTAAAAATATTATGAAAACCGGAACAGCGAGGAAAATGGTTTATTTATATTTTTGTTTAGAGATGCAGCAAGTGAATTTATGTTACCTTAATATGATGCGAATACGGCATAAACTGGCTTGCTTATGTCACGAAATTCGATCTCTTTCTACAGGGGCGTAAACAGGGTACCCGGGCCTGCTAAGCCAGTCTTTAAAGCATGTTTACGCCCACTTATGCTAAAGATACATTATCACCTTTCCAAAGCATATATCTGCTAAAGCTCTCACGATTCTCCAGACTAAAGATTTTTCATGGAACCCATGACTGTATCATTAATTACTTCTATGTTTTATTTGGATTCAGTTTCGATTCAGTTTTGGGATCTTCACTATGAGGTATACTTCTCAGCTATACTATAAAATATGTATATCTCCTGAATCTTTTTGGATTCTCTCAAAAGCGCGTTTTCGAATAAACTTATTTTTTTTGTTTTTTCCTTGATATGATGTATAGTAATAGATTTATTTATTTATATAAAGCTAGCTTATACTTAAAAGACAACAACTAACCATTATAAATAGAAAGCCATGGATAGGGCCTTTAGCTAACTAATAATATAAGATATTGCTCCTAATCGCAGTATAGAGCAGAAGCTTCGTCATATTACTCTCCCAAATGATTTCTTAAGATTATATAAATATAATATTTTTTATGTCTTTTACACAAGCGAGTTTTGTAAAATTCCTGTCTTAAAAAAGCATCAATATGAATTTTTATTTAAAAATTCCAATTATTATGCTGTAAAATGTTTTTCATATTGAATATACCTAGATCTGTAATCTAAACAATTAATATGTTAAATGATAAACTTGTTTATATTACATATGTATATTAGTTAAATATACTATTGCTATAATATATTTATGAATAATATTATTTACAAGATTGACTTAAAATTGCAATTAATTAACTTAAAAAATCAATAGATATTTGTTAAATGGCTTTTAAATAAAGTTTTATAAAGCAGATTTATATAACAAGTATTTAAAAAAAAGTGAAAACATGAATTTCTAATTATTAATACAATATTATATATCTAAAAATCCAAATAAGTAATATCTTAAGTTTTCGATAAAAAAATTAAATTAAAATTTAAAAACCCTCGAACTTAAGTAATTTTCATTTAAAAAGTAAAAATAATAAAAGAAACTTAATGTTAAAGTACCTAAGAATCTATTAATAATTCTAAAAAATACGTCGCGTTGGGGGACTCACGAGGGCAGACGTCGTTGACTGTCGTATCTTACATGCAATTTTTTGAAGTAATTCTATGATTTTTGAAGTATTTTCTTAATTTTGTTTTTAAGTTCATCTTTGTTGCTTAATTAGACTATTTGTATTTAAATTTTTAGTTTAGGAGCGGTCCCCCAACGCGACAAAACTTGAAATCACTGCATGCGTTCTGGAGCTATGATGCCATAGACAGACAGACAAACAAACAGACAGACAGACACGTCAAACTTATAACACCTCTTTTTGCGTCGGGGGTTAATAAGTTAAAGATACTTCCTACATGACTTATCCCAATTTTCAAAAACAGTGTCCGAAATGCCTTTAGAGGTTTATTCAGGCTCCCGAATGGCTGCAAATTAAAACATCCAGAACACCTCTTTAGTGGGGTAGGGTAGAGGATTGGCCACCAAAATATTAATTAAGATATAGATACTTCCTAATTTACTTATCCCCTCTCTCAGAATAGAGTCCCAAATGCCTAACGAATGGCTGTGAATTAGAACATCTAGAAGACCACCACTACGATGGGGAAGGGTAGAGAAATGCCCACCATTGCAGTCACATCCCAACAGGCCAATTTTCTGTCCTAAGCGAGTTGGGACGTCAAGTTCTAACTGCCGCCTTACCCTAAACTAACCTAAGACATAGTCGATGAGGTGCCTGATAATTGAGTATTCCATGTCCATTTCTCCTATTATAGTGGGACGCGGAAGACTTTGAGATACACCTTACCATCATAACAAAACCTATTTGAACCGATTTTGATCAAGTTGATCATGGAGCTAGCTAATTCAAAACAAATTGAAGAGCCTCTTTTCTGGCTATGATATCTTCATAAACATGTTTTTTTCCAGCTGCTCTATAATGCCCCTATGGTAGCTAAGCAATATATAAAATAAACTTGATACCCATGACATTATAAGCTAATTCTTATTAGACAATAGCGATTAGCGATATAGGTGTTTATAGAGATCGACTTCTCTAGTCACACTGATCATACTTTAGTTAACTTTGGAGAGTCTCCAACGTTTTCTTTTCTATGTTACACATCCCTTTGGCTTTCACAAACTAAGTATGCCTTTTTACCTTGCAAGATAGGTCAAACTATGTTTTTTATCTAATGTAACCCGATATCAATAAAAGAAAATCAACTCCTATGGAATAATAAGGAATCTAATGTGAAAGTTTTGTTACCATCTCTGAGATATAGGCGTCCATATGGGCGGACAGACGGACATGGGTATATCGACTTCCCTAGTCACCCTAATCATAACATACTTTAGGTAACTTTAGGGGGTCTCCGACGACTCCTTTTATATGTTACATAAATTTTCTACTTGCTCAAACGCAATATACCCTTTGTACTATACAGTACAAATTATTTCAAAGTGTTTGTCTAAAATTGTTTCTTACAGTTTTATTTTGGATCAGACGAAGAAGAAATATCTCATAAGTTTGAAGGAGTTAAAGGAATTAGCAATAGGTTCTTTAAACTGGAAATCTTTATTATGGAAGACCAAACCCTAATAGTTGAAAATAATAATTGATTAGTGAAGTATTAATTCCATATAGTAGGACTAGTAGACTGTGTAAGAATGATATATTGGTCAAAGCACAAATACATTTTGGTTATAAGACTCACATAAGATTATCAAACTATATCGAAGTCTTTTATGGTAAAAATTTAACAGAAGCACATACCTACTGGTTTGATATGTGTATATACTATAAAATCTATTATTCATATTTAAAATGGAAAAACTCGGTATAGAGTATTTCGTAATAGTTCGTCTGTATTACATACTAGTTGGTTAGTTGGTTTTTTGAGTAGTTTATTGTTAAAAGTCATTGCAATGGGCACACTTTTGATTATAACTTTTGATATCTTAATCTGATAATAATTTTTTACAGTATAGTAACAATGACGCAGCTAAGTTGTATCAAATTACGTGCCAATAGTTAAATAGGAATAGATGAATAGGAACTATAGTATAAGCATTTTTTCGCAAGGTAAGGTGCTTCTTGATTTTATGGGTTGGAAAATGTACTTTGTACTAGTGTTGGGTCGTTCATGAACGAACGAACGAAAAAGAACTATTCACTTAAAAGAACGAACTGAATAAGTTCAACAACATCGTTCTTTTCGAGTCACTCGTTCATTGTTCGTTCTTATTCAGTCGTTCGTTCTTATTCAGTCGTTCGTTCCTATTCACTCGTTCGTTCTTATTCAGTCGTTCGTTCTTATTCAGTCGTTCGTTCTTATTTTATTTTCCTACTGTTGGTCGTTCTTATATCGGTCTTCTACTGTTGTTCGTTCTTATATCGGTCTTCTACTCTTGTTCGTTCTTATATTATTCTTCTTCTGTTGGTCGTTCTTATATAGGTCTTCTACTGTTGGTCGTTCTTATATTATTTTTATACAACTGTTCTTTGACTTTGCATCTGTTTGGTCTGTTTTTCTTAGTATGGCCACATTTTTCATCGATCTCTTTTTTATTAGTAGGGCAACTCCATTACTGTATTTATTCCGCGCAAATGAAAAGATTGTTTCTAATAACTTATGTATTCAATGAATGGAAATACTTTTTTAAATTGTTACATGTACATACGAAAGTACATTACAAACTTAAAAATACAAATCGCAGTATAACTGTAAACAATTTTTTAATTTTAACAATAAAAAAACAAATAAAAAAATTTAAATAAATCAAAAAAAAAACCATGTTTTGTTAGACAATTAAATTTACTTTCAATTTAATTTTTTTCAATATATATATATACATATATATAATTCATATAGTATGATTAAGAAAGAAAAACCGGCATAAAAACGAACGACTGAACGAAAAGAACGACTTCGTTCACTGAAAAAAAGAACGATTGAACTTGTTCAGTGAAATGAACTAAGTTTACCCAACTCTACTTTGTACATTAAGGCGGGGTCTCGTAGATATGGATACTTGACTTCTTGCTGAGCGTTGGGGCAAAAAAATGAAGGTTCGCCATATTTTTTCTTGTTTTTATATGTATGCATTTCGCAAATCATTGAAACTTTTGATTCATTGACGTAGCTTAAGAGACCATTTAACATAAATTTGAAATTCATCAGTTGAGGCCGGTTTATCCTAATGGATACATAATTCAAGAATTTGGTATGTCTTTAACGCTATGTTTCTCTTGAAATGCTTTTTGTTTTAAAGTTTGAAATACTATTTCAAGGCTCATCCAAATTAGTTAAATCTTTTATTACTTGTATAGGAATGTATCAAAATTAGGGTGGCCTCCGCTGGTATGGTAGATTTTAAAACCGATGATATAAAATTAGTTTCATTTTTACCTGTTCATGTCGATGATGATGAAATACTTTCGGATCATCTTTAAATTTTACAGGCGCTATATACAGGTAAAAAGGAAACTTCTTAGGTGGTGGGACTATTAAAATCGTGATATACTGCAAAAATAACTCACCCTAATCGTAATAATGTAACATATAGCTATCATAGTTAAGGAAGCCAATTTTTATACCCTGTGCTTGAAAGTACAAAGGCTACACTAGATTTGTCCAATGTATTTAACGGACAGAAGGAGGCGTGGCAGACCCCAAGTCCTTTATACTAAAATACTTATTATAACCTCGGGTAGCGAATGGCCAATGTCCGTCTGTATGAACACCTACATCTCGGAGATTATAAGCGCTAAAAATACGAAACATTACCACCTGACGGACATATTGATCAAGAAGATGTTTGTTGAATCATATCAATATCTTTCCCCTATCCCCCGTAGTAGATTTTCGCGGTTTTTAGTAAAACCGTTTAATATTTTGCTATGAAATTTGACAGAGCGATGATTCATGAATCCAAATGTCAAAAATGAACAAAATTGGACTAATAATACCAATAAGTTATAGCCATAATTGTACAAATTTCACCTACCCTTGCCTATAACTCTCCGTAATTATGGTAATAAGCGACCTAGAATCACAATTTTTGGTAAGCTGATTCATGTGGCTCTAATGTACAAATCCTTATCCAAATTTAATCGTGACGGACCCCCTACCCCGTTAATCGATTTACCGTGTTTTCTCCCACACCCCACAACATATCAGCTTGATATTTACCCCATAAACTTTCCATTTTTTGACGTAACTCTCGATTCTCATCAAAATCAGTACAAAGTTGAAGAACTTGAAGGTATGAATATAGTTTTGCCCCAAAAACACATTGTTCCAATTGGAAGAATTCCTTAGAAGGAATATGCAGGAATACAATTTTTGAGAAAAAAGGTTCAAGGTAGGTAATACACAGTCGAACAACGCCTCGACTAAGTACAATTTACTATTCCAAGGCAGATCCAAATACTATAACGCCGATGAATGTAGTATAAAAATAGTTGGTTATTGTGTATAGTAGAGTTGGGTAAACCTAGTTCATTTCACTGAACAAGTTCAATCGTTCATTTTTTTTCAGTGAACGAAGTCGTTCTTTTCGTTCAGTCGTTCGTTTTTATGCCGGTTTTTCTTTCTTAATCATACTATATGAATTATATTGTCTAAAAAAACATGGTTTATTTATTTTTTTTTTTATTTATTTAAATTTTTTTATTTGTTTATTTATTGTTAAAATTAAAAAATTGTTTACATTTATACAGATTTGCAAAACTTACATTTTGCCTTGTTTTCATCCTCCAATGCATCAAAGTGGATCCACAATGTGCTGTATTTTCGCTTCAGGGACATTTTATACTTATAATATATTTAAAACATCAATACAATGCCAAAGCGAATTTTTGCATTTGCGCGGAATATATACAGTAATGGAGTTGCCCTACTAATACAAAAAAGAGATCGATGAAAAATGTGGCCATACTAAGAAAAACAGACCAAACAGAAGCAAAGTCAAAGAACAGCTGTATAAAAATAATATAAGAACGACCAACAGTAGAAGACCTATATAAGAACGACCAACAGAAGAAGAATAATATAAGAACGAACAACAGTAGAAGACCGATATAAGAACTAACAACAGTAGAAGACCGATATAAGAACGACCAACAGTAGGAGAATAATATAAGAACGAACGACTGAATAAGAACGAACGACTGAATAAGAACGAACGACTGAATAAGAACGAACAATGAACGAGTGACTCGAAAAGAACGATGTTGTTGAACTTATTCAGTTCGTTCTTTTAAGTGAATAGTTCTTTTTCGTTCGTTCGTTCATGAACGACCCAACACTAGTGTATAGGTATGCCCTACTGGGAGACAAAGACGAGAGGAGTTAGTACAATAGTAATACTTCTTCAAATTGCTTCCGCATCAACCGTATTCACCAGTTCTGCCCCCAGCGACTTTTTCCTGTTCTCAGACCTCAATAGAACACTCGCTGGAAAGAGATTTAATTCCAATGAATAGGTGATCGCCGAAACGGAGGCTCATTTTGAGGCTAATGAGAAACCGTATTTTAAAAATGGTATCGAAAAGTTGGAGGATCGGTATAATCGGTGTATCATTCGATGGCAACTATGTTGAATACAAAAATCGAATATTGCCAAAATAATGTGTTTTTATATGTTTGCCTACGAACTTTTCAGACCACTTGTTAGGTATGATGTATCGAAATAATCTATACGGATATCAATAGTTACATAAGTTGACCACCAAGGACTATCTATGTGTGACGCTCATAGGGTTCAACCGGTGCAACCTAATAGTTAAGTTAGCCAATTTTTGTTTTTAAAGTTTTGAGTTTTGAAAAATAGAGCAACACATCAAAGTTCTGGGAATTGGAGTAAGAAAATTTGGCAATTCTTGTACTATCAATATCTGTACTTGACGGCACCGAAACTAAAAGTGAATACCTAATGTCAGGAGCTTAACTTCCTCAGTTGCCAATTTACAGAAAAAAATTCGGAATGTCTATTGCCATATATACATGGAATAAATTACTTAAATTGATTTCCAAGTTACAACACCAAAACAAAATCGTAAGCTTGTACCATAATAAGTCAAAAAAATAACAATTCTTACAACTATTAATTTTTTTAAAATATATTTTTCAAGGTCTTACCTTAGTTTTTCTGGTAGAAATAACAATATTGCACGTTTTTACTGGGATATGATGCAATATCAACAATAAATTTTAAAATAACTTTTGTTTAAAAGGGGTTTTACGACAACTTTAGCGCTTGCCGACGGAGTTCGCAGCACAATCACATTTGACACCAACCAGCACGAAACAGTCTTTAAGTCATTTATACTCTAACTTTGAACACTTGAATATTATTTGTGTTTTATATTTGTGTTGAGCTTTTGTTTATCACTTTTATTATGATTATTATTATTATTAGTTTAGTATATTTGTATACAGTTGCACACGACGAAACGAAGTAAACAAAGAGTCAAAGAGAAAACAATAAACAGAAAACCAAAAAACGGAACACTGACGAAATGCGACGACCGGGCTCCGTCAATGCCGCAAGCAAACTACATCAAGCAAACGAGCACGGCCCGAAACGGAGTGAGTTGTTTGTTGCCGGTAAAAATTCAGGTGGGCCAGACGCCAACCAGACCAGACCGGTTGTGTTTATAGCCAAGGTAAACAGTGAGTGAGAGCAGGTAGGCTAGCATACATATGCGATCGTATAAGCGATCTCGATCGTTGACGACACAGACGAAGACACTAACACACAGGTGTACTCTGAGCAGGTGAGCGAAGAGCAGCGAACTCCGCCTATTGCGCACTATGTGTGTGAGTGAATGCAATAGTGTGTGGCAAGTGGGCAACAGCCTATGAGCGGCCGTCATGCTGGAGCTTAGTAATGGCGGCTGACCGGCCGGCCGGCAAGCTGTACATTACATACTTACATTAGTATGAGTGGCTTTGCGCAGCTTTTCCGCGTGTATGTGTGTGTTTGTATTTGTTTAAGCGCGTAATTTGTTTTGTGTGCGCTTGGTATGGGTGTATCTGTGTGCTTGCTGCTGGTAATTGAATAAGCAACGCATAGAGAGTGCAATAAATTTGATTAGCAAAATGGTTATTTATTTACATGGCTATATATACATATGATATCTGGCGTTTTGCTTTGTTTCTATAAATGCATTACTTTGACTTGTTGTTGCTCGTAAATTAAATAAGTTAAGGGCTTCTCTTAATGACACTAGCTTATTTATATGTATTTCTCTCCTCACCCAAGTGTTAATATGCACTTTGTTGTACCATTCAACAATTATGTTTGTTGTTTGGCTTGACTTCCTGAGGCGGCCCGGCTCGTTCCAAGCCGCTGCACGCTTAATATCAAATTGCCAATAAACAAATGCAATAAATAAAGTGTTAATGGCAATTTTAGCCAAATAGTGTTTGTTGTTGTTGTTAGTTGTGTTGCCCCATTGTCAAACCATAACGAGAAGTAAACAATGCAACTACAGCGCGTCCTCAAAGCGTCGGCATTTTGGCAGTGAAGTGCAGTCCGGTGCAGTGCAGCCAATTTCACGCTTCATTTAAAAACGTAATGCAAACAAAAGAGCAGCATTTGGCGGGTTCAATGAACACACACAGACAACACACACTCACACAGATACACACACATGCATACACCTACCCATCTGTAATGCGCAGGCGCGCTATCTGTAGTACGGTTTTTGGTCCCTCCATGTGGCCGTGTCAATCAGCTCATCGCGCAAGGTGTGCGCTGAGTTTTTGGAGTAGCAAGCACCACAACAAATGCCCGCTCAATTTGGACTTGGACTTTTGGCTCTTGGTCGCTGTTTCGCTGCAGTCTAGCGACGCACATGTCGCGTTTGCACTATAGTCGCAAATGCGTCGCAAACCAAAAACAGTCGCAAATTGTTGCCACTCTGTGACTGCCTTACTAAAAATGTTATTTTATCTGGCTATAATATTTGCAATTTATTTTATGCTTTATTTTAAGAATATTATTATTATTAAAAAAATTCAATTATTTCAAGAAATTAAAGTATTTGCCACTGAGCTATTCGGAAATATATGGCTTAGATAGGTTATGCCAGTTACAGCCCTTTGTGATACCTATTATGGGAGTAAGTGACAAGGATATTGAATAGACAGAAAAAATTTGGGAAAAAGGAAAAGAGAAAAGTGTAGCACCATGCTTAACGTGGGATTCGAACCACAACCACTGGGATCCTCAAAATTCGAACATAAACTATTGTTCGAAATTTTAATGCGAAAATTATTAAAATTGTAATTGAAAAAAATAGATATTATTTAGATCGAAAAAATTTGTAAGTTTTTATACCCTGTACCGTATGGTACCAAGGGTATATTAAGTTTGTGCAAGCCGAAAATGTATGTAACATATAGAAGGAGACGTCGGAGACACCCCAAAGTTACCTAAAATATGATCAGGGTGAATAGAGAAGTCGATATACCCATGTCCGTCTGTCCGTCTGTCCGTGTGAGACGCCTAGATCTCAGAGATGGTAAGAGCTAGAGTTACCAAACTTTCACATTAGATCCCAATTATTCCATAGGAGGCAAGTTTATTTTATTTTTTTGATATCGGGGATAAATTATATAGCTCCCATGGGGGTGTTTGAGACGACCTCGACAAAAAAAAGCGTTTTAGATGAATAATTCGTTTGTTTATGAAGATATCGTAACCAAATTTGGTATTCGAAAGTTTTTTATAGTTCCCAATCACTGTACCAAATTTGATCAAAATCGGTTGACTATATCATATAGCTCCCATAGGACCGATCGGCCAAAATAACTTTTTTAAAGAAAAATTCGCTATATTTCGTTTTTTAATAAAGATATCCTAACCAGATTTGGCGTTTGGAAATTTTTTAGACCACTTAAGCAATGTGCCAAATTTGAACAAAATCGGTTGGCTATATCATATAGCTCCCATAGGTTCGATCTTCCAAAAAATCGATTTTTTAACTAAATTTGTTGTGTTTCGTTTGTTTGTTAAGATATTGGGACCAAATTTGACATTCTTAAGTTTTTATAGTTCCCTAAGCACTGTACTAAATTTAATCCAAATCGTTTGACTAGATCATATAGCTCCCATAGGACCAATCGGTCCAAAAACACGTTTTTTATACAAAATTCGATGTGTTTTGTTTGTTTGTAAAGATATTTGAAATAAATTTGGCATTCAGATCTTTTTTAAGGTATTTAAGCACCGTGTCAAATTTTGTTGAAATCGGTTGACTATATCATATAGCTCCCATAGGAACGATCGGTCAAAAAAAAAATTTTTGCTTAAAAATTCTTCTGTTTTTTGGTTTTTTGTGAAGAAATCGGACTTTATTACAAACTAGTGGTACAGGGTATCCTAAAGTCGACCGCGCCCGACTTTACGTCCGCCATTATTTAATGTAGTTTTCTATAAAAAGTGAAAAATTTTAATAAGAAGATTTACAAAATTATAAATCGAAAAACATAGATAAAATTTTAGATATTTAATGTAATTTTCTAAAAAGGTTTAATATAAATTTTTGGAAATTATTTGAAATATATCTTTATTAAATATTTGCAAAATTTAGTTTTGTACATAAAGAAAATAAGAATTATTGGATTAGCCGAAGGGCTACGTTGCCTACGTTTCAAAAAGATATTTTTAGTTTATTTAGAATCAGAAAATTAATACATTTTTAAGGCATCACAAACTTATTTAAAATGCATTCTGATGAAACATAAAAGTTTTGTAATATATATATTGTTGAGAATGTGTAAACTTACTTTGGCATTCACTGCTTTTCACTAATACTTGGAACTTATACTACATTCACCTTATTAAGCGTTTTTTCCTTTAAAACTGATATTAGAATAATATAGTATAATTGTACTTTCTTAGGAATTTTATACCATAATTTTAAAAAATATTTCGGATTATGTAAAATTTCTTTTCAGTGCAATTTTTTTAATGAACCTTACATTTTTTTCTGATATTAGAATAATAACTACAAATACAATTTTTTTTCACGTTAATTTTTAATGGATTCTGATGTTCTGATGAACAAATGCAAAATCTGCCAAATGGAAATATCTTCAGCTGCGACACTTATTGACGATTCCGGGCGGCGCCAGTGTGAACACAGCATCGGTCGCAGTGTAGACTATCAATAGATTTACTTAGGAAATTTATATTTTTCAAGAATTTTTGAATTTCGTATGATTAAAAATAATACATTTTAGAAACTACAAGAATATCATTTAATAACTTCATTTTCAATTACACTAGGATTTACAATACATTACGATTTTTCGTACCAATAAAAAACAGCTCCCTAACTGCATTCCCTGCCCACTGCAAACATCTTCTGCTACAACAGTTAGTGACGCTTCCTTGCGGCGCCAGTGTGCACGCTGGATCCAGTCGTATGGTCGAACGTTTGAATTATAGAAGTTTAATTTGTATAAAATAATAATAATTTTTTTTATATAACATACATTTTTAAGACGAAGAATATTATTTATAATTATTACTTACATAAGCATTTCTTACACTTGAATTTTCTATATATTATGATTTTCTCTAACATTTAAAAAAAAGTATTAAAATTACAAATATACCATAGCACTTAACGCCTTGTGGCGCCAGTGTGTACGCAGCATCGGTCGTAGTGTAGACTATCTACAGATTTACTTAGGAATTCTAATTTTTACAAATTTTTTGAATTATGAAAGATTAATTTTAAAAAATATTATAAATTTGAGATTTTCTATTTTATTTAATAGCCATATGTATAATTTAAACAATTGAATTTTCAATATATTATAATTTTATTAAACTTAACAAAAAACAGATCTATAACTGCATTCCCTGCCCACTGCAAATATTTTCTGCTGCAACACCTTGTGACGCTTCCGTTGCGGCACCGCAGTGTGAACGCAGCATCGTTGGTATTGCTGCGCAGCGTAGAGCAGACATATCGAGCAATTGGTCAGTGTCCATATGCCATGCGCCGGCGCAGTCGCAGTCGCAATGCTAATAGTTCCATTTTCTTTTCCCTAAGACAACGCGTCGTCGCAAGACCAAGTCCAAGTTGACGTCGCTGCAGCAGCGAGTCCGTCTCAGTCGGAGTTGCGCATGCGCGCACGTCCTAATGTAATTATTATCTTAACAATTGAATTTCCGGTGTGCCCTGCTCGCCTCCTGAATGGAGGGCCACCGCTCGGCTCCTGCACCTTGACTATTGAGTGCGCGGGACAGATGTCGCGCAAAACGTTACAAATGTGCACTTAATTGCGCAATTAAATAATTTCATTTCTTTAGCTCGCTTTTTTTTTGTAGTATTTTGTTATTTCCTTAAACAATCTCTCTGGTTTGCTCACCTTTAGAAGGTGTACTAGAAATGAGAACTTGACCGTCGTCTTGTTGCTCCTGGCTAAAAAGTATTAAGTGGCAGTTGAAATATTTCAAGTGCCATGGCTGAAAGAAGAGGAGTGTTCAATTTGTTCAGTCTTCTATGACACTTTGTTGCTGCTGGCGCTGATAGCAACTAAATTGCTTCAAAGTGGCCAAGATCGAGTACATATATAGATGGTTCTTCTGTTAACTTGTCTTATTCATTAGAGTCGTTATGGTCTTGCCATATGGAAATTATTTGCATATAGAAGAGTCAGGGTTGGGCCGTAAACTTACCAACTACGATTTGTCAGCTTAGATCTTTGGAGACACCCATTTCCGTTCATGTAGTAATAGGTTTTTTTTAATAAAAATTTACAAAAATATCAAGTTCGGTGATGACGTACATAAAAAAACGCTCTGAACTATATTTTAACAAACATTTAAACAAAATAAAACAATTTTAAAATATTGTTCGTGTGACGGAATTCCAATTGTCGAAGATAGTGAAGGGAAAGGGAAAGTATTTTTTATTTGTCCTATAGCTATTTTGCTGATTAATCGAGATATAGTTAAATAATCTCAATTGTATCCTTGATCATTTTGTGAATAATTTATAGTTAAATTATAATTACTTATTATCTACAAAATTTGATTTTAATTGTTATTGTTTAAATTTTGCTTTATTATTTTATTTATTTTCTTTTTCGCATTTGCTATTACTCTACATAATATTTTTATCCAATATTATTTTAACAGTCAAAATTTCCAAAGTTAATTTTTACTTAAGGGGCACACCTAGTGTGATATTTTCAAAAATCAATTTTTTTTCCATATTTCGATAGGTTATACCTTTAAAAATAACATACTTAAATTTTAAATCGATATCTTAAATAGTTTTTGAGTTACAGCCATTTAAAAGAGTAGCCGCTCTATAACAGTGAAAACGATCATTTTATCTTTAAGGGGCACACCTAGTGTGACAGCCTAAAAAAAAGGCCATTTTTGGGAATTAATAAAAAAAAAAACTAGTGAATCCATCTATTTAAAATTTTGAGGGTATATTTATACATGTTTTGAGAATACACAGTAAAATTTTTGAAATAAAATATTGAATATTTTTGAAATGACACGCGATCTCAGGTATATACCAACTATCTAACTGCCGAGCGGCTACTCTTTTAAATGGCTGTAACTCTAAAACTATTTAAGATATCGATTTAAAATTTTATTATGTTATTTTTAAAGGTATAACCTATAGAAATATGGAAAAAAAAATTTTTTTTGAAAATTTCACACTAGGTGTGCCCCTTAAACGCGTTTTTCTCGAAACAGCATTTTTCGAATTTGTTGGAGTGATTACTCGAAGACAAATGATCCGATCGCTATCAATTTTTTTTTGCATCTCCTCTATATAGTTCTCCATACGATGAACCTCCAGTTTTTTGATCTGATCAATCACTCCAGCAGTGGAGGACCTTTTTTTTGGCGCCGCCGGAGATCGCGTGTCATTTCAAAAATATTCAATATTTTATTTTACTGTGTATTCTCAAAACATGTATAAATATACCCTCAAAATTTTAAATAGATGGATTCACTAGTTTTTTTTATTAATTCCCAAAAATGGCCTTTTTTTTAGGCTGTCACACTAGGTGTGCCCCTTAAAACCGATTAGAAATGTGCAACTTCCTATAGGAAATGTGTAAAGGATAGATTAAAAAACTGATTATCTAAAATAATAAATAATATTAAAAAACGTTTTTTCATTTTATTGAGAATTTAAATATACTTAGATAATTAATTTTTAAACGAAAAAAATTATCTTCTAAGCAATCATACTTTTTATTTTTATCAGTAATCGGTTTATTTATTATTTTTTTCCATTTTTATTTAATATTGTTACTGCTTATTTCGACGGGTTAATTCCTAATTTAACACAATAGTAGGGTTATTATTATAATTTATTATTTTGTAAATTTACTTATTATCTGAAGATAGATTGTGAATACATTAAACAAAATATATTTAATTACAAATTTTTTTTATTTATTTTATTTTTTTAACAATATTTCTTTTTTTTTTTAAATAGTAGGATTGGTGCATTGTAATGACTAATGATTTTATCTCCGATTTTCGGTATGTTAAGATCTCGTTCTAGAGTGCTGGTATAAAAACAAACATATTACATCTCTAAAGTACTCAGTGTCTTCGCTTTAAGAACTCTCACCGACTTTCTTTATTTGTAGAGTTATGTAGGGAAATTTGATATCGGGGGAAAAAAATTAATATTGCCTAGAAGTGTGGTCCCAAGCCTGATTTTTGTCAAAGTGGGCACCAAAGTGAAATATTTTTTACATTAAACAATCGGGAATATGTCGAAATTATATTGAGTCTCTAAAATCAATGACTTTTTGGATGCTGCTAAGTCAAATTCTTAAATTATTTACAGTGTCTCCAAGTATGATGTGGGGGTGTTAGACAATTTTGAAACACGCTATCGTGATCTACTCATCAAGACCTACAACGTACACTAGGTCGCTTGAAAAGTTCTAAATCACTGTTGGACAGTGTTATTAATAGTCTTCATGTCTTAATTTCTGGCACGCCTCTAAATCTGAATATAAATCATTTAATTATCGAAAAAGAAAGCGTTTAATACTTAAAATAGATATTTGTTAATTTTAAATAGTTAGTTATTATTTGCCAAAGTCGGTTGAGTAATCATTAAATCAATGATAAACTCAAGAATCTTAAGAGGTTTTTAAAATAGTTAATGAGTGTTGGTATTCAAAACATAATTGCCCATCGTTATTTTGCAAAAAAAAAAATAAATGAAAGTAAGTGCTATTAAGTTAGTCAGTTTTATACTCAACAACGGGTCGTAAAATTCAAAATACAAGAGTTAAAGAAACATTGATGAGGCTTAATTTTGTTGCTTTCAAGAAAGAGAGTAATCCACAGCTTTCAATCTTTAATTTGACAAAGTTATCTTGAGAGCGAAATAGAAAAAAGCCAGCCCATGGTAACATTGGAGCAATCTGAACCTGATATATCTTGGCAGGGCGTAGAGAGAAAATCCAGGCCCCGGTGGAAAATCCATCGGCCCCTTTATTACGGCTTTATCTTGTATCGCGAAAGTATAATAGTAATTACACAGGGCCGGGCCCAGAGGGAATCTCCCCCTTCCCCCATTCCTCACGTAGAGCCTGCATCTAGGAGAGGCGATGCACCCTTATCGTGTTATTCTTTCTAATTTAGAGTATTTTTTGGAAGGCTACATTAAGTCTCAGATTAACTGGTGAACAAGCAAGAGAGAAGCAAGACAGAAACAAGCAAGAGAGAAGTATCTTTCAGGTCAGATGGTAACGAATGCGAAAGATGCTATTATCAGAATATATAATATTAAAAAACCTTTGAGCTGCAAATGCTCTATGTTACAACAGTTGTGGTCTAAAATCATGGTTCAACAATTATAAGATGATGCAATGCGCCATGTTAAATTTTTGTATGATAGCTATATGAAATTTCGATTAAATTTCACTCAAATGTAAAGACGAATAAAAGACACATAAAAATGCAGCAATATATGTTATATATATTTTTTAAATATCTGTATCAAATTTACCGACCCCGGGCCTATGAATGAATCTGAAACAGTAGGATGAGAGCCAACAAGCCGATAAAATTCATACGTGCCGAAATAATCGGTGCCGCCCGCGTTAAGTCACAAATTGAAGAAATTTATAATTTTCTGACATTTGCAAAATTCAAATTCTTTATAAAATTGCCAATTTAATTTCTAGTTTTATGTTTCCCATTTATTCGGTCTGGCGCAAAGTTGTTTGAGGCTAAGTTTTAGTCAAATATGTGGTCTACTCGAAAAAAAAAATTTGAAAAAATGGAGCTATTTCGAATTTGACACTATAAATCGGGCTATTTTTTTCAGTTTTTTAATTAAAAAAATACGAAATAATAATATGATTTGGGTTCGGGCGATAGCCATTGATGTTGTGAACAACATTCAAAATTTCAGACGATTCGGTTGGATAGTTTTTTTTTTTCGACAACACCAGACCAAAAAAAGTAGTTTTGAGATAATTCTGTTTGAAGTTGTAAGAGTGGATATTTTCTGACTGATATAATCTGACTCTATTTGCTAATACGGCTGTAGAATCGAAAATACTGGGAATATCCTTCCAAAAATTTGACAGTATATTCTTGAAAGCCTATACTTTCGAAATATATGGAAAAAAAATTCAATTTTTCGAAAATTCTAGACCTCCGGGACTCCTTAAGACACCCTCAGCCCTTTGCTAACTCAAAATACAATAATATCGCGTTTTGCCCCACCCTACCCTACAATGTACCATTTTTATTTATTTATTTCTTGCTTATTACTAATAAGTAGTAATAGTAATGAACAATAAATATTTTTCTTTTTCATCTGAAAAGATTTTTATACTGTTGCTTAATTATTTACAAAATAAATTTTTTTTGTAGCGAATCAATTTTTTAAAGTAAATGTTATAAGTAAATATTGAAAAAAAATGGTAGGAACTTCATTACGGATAGATGCCCCATTGAAGAACCCAAGTTATTTGTCTTAAGGCCTATTTTATTCAAGATGGCAGTGAAGATTAACTTAAATTACCTCTACTGGCTTTAGATCATATTACTTAGAATCCCAAAAATCACAGCTATCTTAAGTTTTTGGTGCGTAAACTTGATCAGATTTTTTTCATTCCCAAAATTTCATTAGACTTGAGACAATTACGCAAGTCTACAGTTTGTTGGCATAATCTCTAGGGACTGGCCTAGTTCACTCACTACTTAGCTCTTAACTCTTGTAACTTCCAATTGGTCTAAACCCTCCCCCCATCCCTCAATTCCTCCGGGTGACGTTCACATGCCCATAACAAAACGCAACTGTAAACGATACCAAATTATATTTAATTACGTGCGATTAGTTAGGGTTACTGAAGTCGCGCGATGAAATTGTTGCGATAAGCAGCGCCATTGCCATCAGCAGAAAAACCCCGACCAAAAAATTCCATTGCCTGGTACTACTCCAACTCCTACCATACCATACTTTGGGTTATGACCATGGCGTGCTGTCATTTGTACCATAAATAGGTAGACCCCGAAAAGCAGCTAACATTAATTCAATTACAAATGGCGCTGTGACAACAACAACAACAATTACAACAATAAAGCAAACGACAAACAAAATGGGCAATCGTGTGACATACATAATCACCAGGTCTTACTTATATAGTTATAGTTACTATATATATATATATATAGTATATACTTACGCATTGTGTATCTGGTAATTTGATACGATTTTTCTTACTTTCATTACGCCGACGACGCCGTCGACGACGACACTTTTCCAAGCAGTTTTTCCCAACTGCATTTTCGCTCAATTTTCGTGGGCACTAAATTGACTTAAACGGAAGCAAGTTATTAACTGGTTTATGCAACCCAAAATCAAGAGATCTCAGCGCCCCGATAAGCCGCCATGGGGAAGTACGAACTAACTTTGTTGGCCAATCGGCAGCCAACAATTAAAACGAAAGCGCGGTAATTTCATTTGTTCCTAAATCTAATTGTAGAAAAATAATATTTTTTCGGGGTAGTATAAAAATGTTTTTGGTAATTAGTGCGTGCACAGCTTGAAATTTAATAGCAGGTTAGTTTCATTTTTTAAAAATAATTTATATTTTTTTAGGTTTTTTTGCAAATAAATGTTTTGGGTAATTTGAATTTAATGTGCGTCAATTAAAAATATTTAAATTATATATTTATTTTGTAGGCTTTCAAGTAAATTAAATAAATACAAATGACATGCGACAGATGATGAAGCATTTGATAAAAAAAATCATCCGATTTCTTTGCACTAAGCCGGCAAGATCATTCGAACTAAGATTGGAACATATGAATTGAAACAAGGAAAATTTCTATGCCCGACTCTCGTTACCTGTGCAACAATTATGAATTAATTTTGTGAAGCTAAACAATGAAAATCGTACAAGATTATGTTTACAAGGAAGACTTTCTTCTTATTTCTTATTTGTCGCAATTTTTTTTTGGAAAAAGTCTCGTTGTTTTCCATTTTTTATACCCTGTACCGTATGGTACCAAGGGTATATTAAGTTTGTGCAAGCCGAAAATGTATGTAACATATAGAAGGAGACATCGGAGACACCCCAAAGTTACCTAAGATATGATCAGGGTGAATAGAGAAGTCGATACACCCATGTCCGTCTGTCCGTCCGTCCGTGTGAAAGGCTAGATCTCAGAGATGGTAAGAGCTAGAGTGACCAAACTTTCATATTAGATCCCATATTATCCCATAGGATACAAGTTTATTTTATTTTTTTGAATATCGGGTATAAATTATATGCTTCCCATGTGGGTGTTTGAGACGACATCGACAAAAAAAAGTTTTAGATGGATAATTCGATTGTTCATCAAGATATCGTAAAAAAAATTTGGTATTCAAAAGTTTTTTATAGTTCCCAAGCACTGTACCAAATTTGATCAAAACCGGCTGACTATATCATATAGCTCCCATAGGACCGATCAAAATAACTTTTTAAAAGAAAAATTCGCTATATTTCAATTTTTAATAAAGATATCGTAACCAGATGTGGCGTTTGGAAATTTTTTATACCACTTAAGCAATGTGCCAAATTTGAACAAAATCGGTTGACTATATCATATAGCTCCCATAGGTCCGATCTTCCAAAAAATCGATTATTTAACAAAATTTGTTGTGTTTCGTTTGTTTGTTAAGATATTGGGACCAAATTTGACATTCGTGAGTATTTTATAGTTCCTAACACTGTACTAAATTTAATCCAAATCGTTTGACTAGATCATATAGCTCCCATAGGACCAATCGGTCCTAAAACTAAAATCGTACCAGAATATGCCAGCAAGGAAGACTCTTCCTTTTTCCATCATCTCTCTTCTCTTAATTTTTTTGAGGGCTCTTGTTATGTCTCTTTTTATACCCTGTACCGTATGGTACCAAGGGTATATTAAGTTTGTGCAAGCCGAAAATGTATGTAACATATAGAAGGAGACGTCGGAGACACCCAAAGTTACCTAAAATATGATCAGGGTGAAAAGCGAAGTCGATATACCCATGTCCGTCTGTCCGTGCGTGTGAACGCCTAGATCTCAGAGATGGTAAGAGCTAGAGTTACCAATCTTTCACATTAGATCCCATATTATTCCATAGGAGGCAAGTTTATTTTATTTTTTAGATATCGGGGATAAATTATATAGCTCCCAGATATTGGGACCAAATTTGACATTCGTGAGTATTTTATAGTTCCTAAGCACTGTACTAAATTTAATCCAAATCGTTTGACTAGATCATATAGTTCCCATAGGACCAATCGGTCCAAAAAACACGTTTTTTATACAAAATTCGATGTGTTTTGTATGTTTGTAAAGATATTTGAAATAAATTCGGCATTCAGATCTTTTTTAAGCCATTTAAGCATTGTGTCAAATTTTATTGAAATCGGTTGACTATATCATATAGCTCCCATAGGAACGATCGGTCAAAAAAAAAATTTTTGCTTAAAAATTCTTCTGTTTTTGGTTTTTGTGAAGAAATCGGACTTTATTACAAGCTAGTTGTACAGGGTATCCTAAAGTCGTCCGCGCCCGACTTTACGTCCGCCATTTTTTTTTATGGACCCTTGTTAAACTGTGCAACAATTTTCTGGAGGAAAGTAGACAAATCTTAGAATAATATGCGTGGAAGATAAGGAGGACACTCTTGTTTTTTTTCTATCTCTCATCTGTCAACTCATTTTTTGACTATTGTAAAAAAAATTAGTTTAAGAATATGCCTGCAAAGAGGGCTTATTTCTGTTTATTTCTATCATCTCATTTTTCTCATCTTTTTGATGACTCTTCATATACTGTGCAACAACTAAGAAATAATTTTGTGAATGAAAATAAGAATATTCCTGCCAGTCATCATCTTCCCATTTCTATCATTCTCTTCTCTGATTTTTTTTGTGGACTATTGTTGAGCTTTCCCTTTTTTGTGGAGCCTTCTTACGTTTTGCACTTTATTCTTTTTTTTATTTCTATCATCCCTTTATAGATTTCGTTTACAGTACTTTCCAAACAAACATAGTCAACTGTTTGTTGTTGTCTAAAGGAACAACATTCTATGTGGAAGGTCTTAGGTATAGATAGTGATGATTAGGTATAGATAGTAATGCGGGTACGTAAGGTAGATTTTTCAAATAACAGCCAAACAATAAGTCAGCATACAAATTTTTGATTATAACTTGCGAAATTTAGAACCGACTTAACGAAATTTGCTCCCACAGATGACTTTCCCAAAATGGCAAATTTTGTTTAGTAAATTTCAACGAGCTTCGTTCAAAGTGCGTGAGTAAAAGAAAAAAGTTTATTGTTGCAAAATTTCCATTTTTAATGCTTATAATTCGTAAATGGTTTGAGCAGAAGCTTAAACATATAAAAATTATTTATTTTTTGATTTTTCCAAAAATTGTGCCATAATAAAATCAAAAGTAAATTATTTTTCTTATTTAGTTATATTAAATTGTGTAATGTATTCTATAATTTACAAGGATGATCTTTTAAGAATTTGTCACGGTTTATTCAACAACTCTTTGGCGCGATCGTGAGGTTATATTGCATCCAATATGAATGTTCCAATCATGGGGGGGAAACCGGGGTCTCCAGCTACTAAACTCAGCTTGATCACCAAAATGTACGTAATAATTTTTTTTTCCGATAGACATAATTAAAAAGGAAGGAAATGGAAAATATAAGAAAACTCAGCTTCTGTTCCAAATGAAAAGAGAATGAAGAGAAGGGAACAAAGTGAACAGGCGACACAATTCCTAGATTTACTAAAAAAAATCAAGTTCGTGTTATAGCTATATTTTCCTTACAGCGAGCTCTCAGCTAAACTCCTTATAAAGAGATCGTAAGAGTAACGTACTAAGCACTGTAGGAAAATTAAAATTTTTTCAAGGGACTCAGCTGGATTTCAAATTTAAATATAATAAAATGTGATACAGTCGAGACGGTGCCCGACAATGGAATACCCTATACTTTTTCTCACGAAAAAATTTTTTCTGCATATTCCTACTAAGAACTTTCCTATTGGAATTAATTTTTTTTTTTGTGAAATTCGATATTTTATTCCGTTAATTTTTACCAATTGTGATGAAACTCGCAAGTTACGTCAGATAAGCCTTTTAAAGTATATGGGTTAAAGTTTCTAATTGATATGTTGAGGGATATGGGAGAAAACACGGAAAATTTATTGCGGGGGTCCGCATCGATCAAATTTGATTTTGTGGATTTGTTCATTAGAGCGTCATGAATCGCTGACCAAAAATTGTTATTGGAGGTCACTTGTAACCATAATTAAGTACAATGAAAAATTGACGCAGTTCGTATATTTTTGACGATAACTTTTGCTGCATTTGTCCAATTTGATTCATTTTTGACACACACATGGGTGGAACTTATATAGCATCACTCTCTGTTAAATTTCAGGTGAAAATATTAAACGGTGTGCCCAAAAACCGCGAAAATCTGCTGGGGAGGATCTGGTGAAGATATTGACATGAGTCAACAAACTTAATCTTCTCAGGAAATATGCGCACCCGCTGGTAAAGTTTGGTGTTTCTAGCACTTCTAGATCCGAGACGTTCATTCGGACGGACGGACGGACGGACATGGCTCAATCGCTAGCCGAGATTATGAAAATCATTTTGGTATAAAGGACTTGGGGTCTACCGTGCTTCCTTCTGTACTTTTAAGTACATGGTATAAAAATATATTTTTTTGGGGTAAAAATAAATATTGCATTAAAAAATATGGCTGCGAGGAAGACTCTCTTCTTTTTTCTATAATTTATCTTCTCATAATTCTTTTGTGGGCTCTTCTTGTGTTCTCTCTTTTTTCTGGACCCACGACTTTTTTTCTTCTTTATTTTATATTTCAATAATAATAATAATAAAAAATATACAAAAAATGTCTGCAAGAAAGAAAATGTTTAATCTAATCGATTTTATTAGAAATAACTTTTTGTATGCAAGATGATATCAATAGGTGTCTTCAAGAATATTATATAAAGAAATTATGTTAATTTCGTAGGTGTTTGTCTTTGAGTGATTTGGAGGCGTATAAATTTTGTAGAATAAATTGAAGGATCCTACATAGATTTCGATCACTGTACTTTCTATACAAATATAGTCAACTATTTGTGTTTTTATTAAAATATTAGTTTTTAGTCTTTAGTGGACCTTCTTTACTTTTTAATTATAACTCGTGAGTTTTCAAAAATGTCAAAATTGTGGTAAGTTTCAGTGAGCTAAAAATGAGCAAATCGAGAAATTTCATTGGGACAAAGTGATTTAAAGTATTCTATTGTCTATCTTTAATACGAGGAGAACCCTCTAAGTATTTTTCTAATCGTCACGGCTATATTTATTTGACAAATCATTGTACCAAACAACATTGGAGCTTTTTAGAGAGATTGAGAAGATATACCATATGTATGCTATCCAATATAAACAAATTACGGGGGGGAAATAATGCCCAGGAATGTCTGAATCTCACAATATGTTACCTGACTATCTTGATTTTTAACATTTCGCTTCCAGTTAGAATCTCCCACGAATACATTCAGAGCTCTTTTATAATGTCATCATGTGGCGCTTGATTACGAAAATCGAATAATGTTGATAGTTGCACTTTTTTAGGATAATAGTGAGCGAGAGTAACAAACAGAGATCTGAAAAATTTCAAAACTAACAGTTGAACAATTTTTCATTAAATATAGTCGAAAAGGATATGGAAAAGAATGGAAACTCAGCTTATTCTAAAGGAGAGAAAAAGGAGATACGAAGTGAACCTGGGGCAAAATCCCCAGATTTGCTAAAAAATCATCAGGTTCGTCTTATAGTCGAATTTCTCTACAGCGAGCTCGCAATAAAATTCCTTATAAAGATAGGAGCAGTAAACTGTGCATTGTAGGCATGTTAGAATTTAAAAGGCTTTTGGACCTGACTTTTAATTTTAAATAAAATTGCGGAATTTGAATTTCGATAGCTGTATGAATGACACAAGTGATGAAACCTGAGATGTTACAGATGTCCGCTTCAGCTGTACTTGATGGTCTTCATGCCGAATTCCAATTTGCGTCATTATTCCGGCTATTGTTATCGGAACATTGGCGCAGAGGAGCTACTTCACATATCCTTAAAAAAAATAATCCAATGGCGTTAAAGCACTTGACCTTGACCAATTGACATCGTCTGGATAAGAAATATTGCGGACGGAGAACTTTTCACGCAAATGAATGATCGTAGCTTGCGCAATATGTTGTAGCATCTTGTTAGAGCATTATATCCTCCAAGTCCAAGCGATTGTTCCACCTGTAATCTTCAAGCAGCTTCTTAAGACGAAATTGCGGAATATACTGAAAACATCAAAAAGTGAAAGGGTTGTCTTAAGGGAACTATTTTAATTCCAGAAGTCGAAACACCCTTTATTAGGACCGTAAAGAGAAAATCCGAGCTCTGGGGTATTACATTGTATAGATAAATTATTATCTAATGCACATTCAGCTTGAATCACGACAGTAACTAACACCGGACACGGGGGAATTTTCCCTTCTCCCTCCCAGTCAACGACCTACCTCTTCAGCTAGCCTTTTCTAATTATTCAGCGCCTCCTACTTCCTTTGGCAAAATGCAGTTATAGTTGATATCTGGACTAGGGGTATTACTAACTCCTTAACCCTGTCCAGTCAGGACATATAAAAATATAAATAAATCGCAATCCGTTAAGTCCAGATTTGATGAAAGAGGCTCAGCACTTCCTGTTGTAAACAAAATTAAGTGTTGCAGGCGTATCCACAAACTCCTAATTTTTTTTCCCAATATTCCGCTGAACTCACTTCCAATATTTTCACACACACTCACTCACACAAAAAACAAACACTCACGCACACAATACGCAGTCCTTGAGCAGATGTTGAGCCATTATCTTGCAACGTCTCCAATCTTTGTGGCATTCCTTTTGCCTAGTTCGTGCCTCTCACATTAGTTTGTTTTATAATTGATTAATTAGAGGCCGGCACAACCGATTGGACCCTTCGGAACCTTCGGACCCTTTGCCGCCGTCTAACCGGACTATCGTTAGAATTATAATTGGTCTGCGGCATGTGTTATCCTTATTTGTCGTTTGCCGCCGGAGCATCTTTATTTCTCTTCATTTATACCGCTTCCCCTTTTTTTTTATTTGTTGGAAAATTGATTTTATTGACTTGTAAATGACTCGGGAGCTGAGTCCAGAGAACTAGCCAAGCAAACAAACAGGCAATAAAGCATAAAATATTAAACTATTGAAGTGCCACGCCCATGTTCGTAGTTTTTTTTTTTAATAATCCTGCTGACGTTTCGTTTTTAGAGCATCACAGATGTTGCCGACTTGGCAACTCTGGACTTTTACATTT
Source organism: Chymomyza amoena (assembly GCA_037043745.1). Lineage (NCBI taxonomy): Eukaryota > Metazoa > Arthropoda > Insecta > Diptera > Drosophilidae > Chymomyza > Chymomyza amoena. The sequence continues at coordinate 15,046 of JBAMAX010002358.1, read as the reverse complement.
GAGGTTGCAAGTTTTGGGGCGTGTGAGAACTGCGATTATATAAACATGAAAAAGTTTGTCTATTTTGCATTTATTGCAAGATTTTAATTTAACCAGAACTTAAGCGGATGAGAGCTCGCTCTTTAAACTTGGCTTTAATTACATTTTGTAATTAGTTGGCGAAAGGCAAACCCATATTGATAATAAGGTAATGAATGTAAATTCCCAACTTGCCATCTTGGCAATTATTCAGTCTCTTCCCAAAGCAGTTTGGCATTTATGAGCTGCAACTTAGAAGTAAACTTCTTGGGAGTCAAGATCTGCTGGCTAAGCAGTTGTCCAGGCGGCGTGTCTTCCACAAAAAGGCAAATTAAGTTTCGCGCCAAGCTTGGCTTCCGTTGGCCAGGCCACCACTGATGGTGGTCCATCATGACGTGCCATGACAAGGCAACATTGATGTGCCCGTGTCAGTGGCGGATCGAGCATAAAACTTTGGGGGGCCACATCATCAAGCGCTGGAAATGAGTATGGGGCGCTGTGGCCGCCACTGCAGCTGGAGATTCGAACTGGACACGGGTTGGTAATTAAATTGATGTTGAGTAGTTGCAGCAAGATGAAAGGCAAGTGGCACAAAAGTTTCTGGCCCAAGACTGGGACGTTGACAAATGAGTTCATCAGATCTGGTTCAGTTTGTCAGCTTTTGGCATAGACTTGATGGCAGTCTTTTATCACCTTTATCGAAAGGCAAGCGTTGGCTCTTTAAATGGTTTAATTAATTTTAAAGCGAAAAGCGATTTATTTCGCCATTCTCGCTTTGGCCATTTAATAAACAATTTTATGGCATGCATAAATTTCTCTTATTTTTATTTTTTTCATAATTTGCCATCATAATAAACTCATTTATCTTGAAAGCAAGTTGACTTAATGCACGTGTAACATAAATCATTTAGTTTATGCGGTGAAAAATTCACGATCAGTTTTGTATAAAAAGCAAGGCAAGGTTTGGTTTAGAGATCGTGTGCTTATAATAATATTTTAATAGTCACATAAAAAGTAAGCCAACAGGAGAGGAGGGTGCAGAACCGAAAGGAGTAAGGGTCCTTCTAACGACTTTTTGTTTCAAAAGCGGCTCATTTTAAATACTTATTCTTTGGATCTTAGATTTAAAAGATGATTTTATTTTTTTTCTGTTAAAAAAAAGCTTCTCATACCTCGTCAACATAATCTTGAGCAGGGGTGTGAATCAGGATGTAGAGAATTGACTGATCAAGGCACGATCTGCATTTGGAACCGGCAAATCCCAATCCACTAACAAATTGGAAGACAAGAGTGGATGCGGATTGGCCTTGCAGTAAGGAAAGAACAGCATAGTTAGAAAGGCTTTGGAATGCAAACCCCGAGAAAGCTGACTAAGGCATTGTCTTAAAACAATATCAGATGGGACACTGTAGGACAAACTGCATTAAAAAGAGTCAGATAGAAGTCTTCTGTAGGGGCTCTAGCTTAGAGGGGAGTAGGTAGGTAGGCTAAGGTTAAACGTTCCAACTCGCTTAGGCCAAGAACAGGCCCTTTGTGATATCGACAATGATATTGAATAGAAAGGAAAAATCTGAACCCACAACCTCTGGGATGATAGTCTAGTGCACTGTCGCTATCCAGCCCGCTACCAAAAGGAGTAAGAGAGTTGAAAAAAAAAGATGTATATGTCTGGCTTGGAATGAATGTCATAATAGCATAGAAAAAAGTCTGAAATACGACTGCAAGCTAACAAGATTGATTCTAAGATTTCAAAATGAGCCGCTTAATGTTCTATCACTTAAAACCGGATCAATAAGCTCTTTTTTATGAATTCAAAAAAGGAGGCAAAAACATTTTATAAAATTTATAAATGACAAAACAGAGTCCCATTAAGGTAAATATAACGAAGAGAAAATGGAACTGAATAGGTCATACGCTAAGAAAAAACCCGCAAGACATCACAAGGCAGGCCATCGAATGGAATCTCAAGGATCACGCTAAAGGGGGCGTCCAGCGTCCACTTAGAGAAAAAAGTTGAAGCGACTGAGACGAACTGGAATTAAATTAAAAGGATGTCATCAGATAGAAGTAGATTAAAGAATTTTATTGCAGCCGTTTGCTTCACTATGGGGTAAAAGGAATAAATATATAACATTAATATTTCTATATAAAAAGTTTTATATTAAGCGTTTGGTTTTTAAATTTGTAAAACTAAATGAAAATATACAAAAATGCATGAAATTTTGTATTGAGTTAGTAAACTTTGTTTCGTCATATACTTTTTAAAGAATTTTTATTTCTATTTTGACTATCGTAAACTGAGATAATCTAAAATCTATCGTTACTGAGCACGACTTTTGGTAATAAAGTCCAATGATATTTATACGTGGTTCGTTCGGGCGTAAATGCTTCCATGATGAAATGACAATACTAACTGAGTACTTGTAACCTTGACATATGCGATGAATCACGCGTGAGCTGTTAGAAGAAGCAAGTTGAAAAGCCTAATAACAAAAAAATCACACTTTACCATATTTCATATAGTTCTCTTTTTGGAGACTTTATGCCAAGACTATAATTTTGGTATTTTCTTATAATATTGAATTTTTCAAAACTTAGTTTCATAGAATTGTTCAAATCTCTCGTTGAACTTAATTCCTACAGATGTAAAATCGTGATCTAAATATTAAAACAAATTTCTAAAGGCAGCGAGGCGTTCCCTGGACTAAGAAGTTAGAAACATAAAAGATCATTGTGATTACGATCCACATTTCCAGACTGACTCAGCCAAAACTTGTGATAATCGGTAGAAATGGGATCAAATTGGAGGAAAAAGATTGCTCTTTTAAAGTATTGAAAATGTACAGTTTGCAAAATTTAGAAAAATTTTAAACAATACATATATATATGTATATCGATTGAATAAAAAATAGTGATTTTTTTAAATCGTCAGAACTTTATTTGAAATTAAAGAATAAAAAATGAATCTACCATATGTATCAAAAAGAAGATCTTTACGAAATATTTGCCATGTGGTGGACGGACAATGACCAAATTACTGGGAAAGTCAAAAGGACGATTCAGTGCAGTGTAAAGTTCGGAAATTTTTACTATAATTTGGGTATCCACACTTTCTGTTGAAATGAGGATTTGAAAAATATTCATTACATTTGTTATATAAAGTTACCGATATACAACATTTTGGGAGAAAAAGGCATGTGTTGGATGAATTTAATAGTTCTCTACGGAACTCTTATTCTATTCATATTCTCTTCCTTCCGTGATACCATCACATTCCGATCTAAAACTAGTCATGATGTTGGACTCCAGCCACTATTTTTTTTTGTATCCCCGCTTGTATGTACTAATCGGCTCCCATATTAGAGTGCGGCCTTCAATACCATCTTATTTTACTATAATTAGGGTATTCACGCTTGCTGTTGATTTATGAATTTGAAAAGTTGAGCATAGTTGTAACGGTAAAAGTATAAGGTTGAGTTTTAACTCTCATATCAACTTGGTTCGCTAAAACGTATTATTGTTTTAGTTTCGAATTTGCTGCAGTAATCCCATCCAAGTCCCATATCTAACTGACCTCAACCACTATTTTTTTGTATCCCCGTTGTGTCTACCATGTGGCCCCCATATTAGATTACTATAGTTAGGGTATTCACGCTTGCTGTTGGTTTGAGTATTTGAGAAGTTGCGGGCATTTGCAGTACTGCAACATTTGGCATTATGTGTTAAAAGAAAGTTTTTAGCAACTCGTGAAGTAAATTAAGGGAACTAAAACGAGCAATAAATCTAACCCAAATTTCGTGAAACCAAGCAAAAACCGTAGACGGAAACAGATGCCCTAGTTTCAATAAAAACTTCAGAGATCATGAGGTCCATTGTGTTGCCTTATTAAAACAAGGGGAGGGATGGAATTGAAGAAAGGTACGGATTGTGGAGGAGGATCAAAAACTGTACATCCCTAATCGCCGAAGTCTCTCACGTAGAATGCAGAACCATTTTGAGTATTCGACGAAAGTAGCCAGATCCTCTATGGGCACATAGGCTAGACTATCCAGATTCTCAAAAGAATGGTTTATCCAGAAACTGGGTTCGTCTTCTAAGAAGCGCCGAGCAGTCGCATAGCAGGTGTTGGATGCTTTTTGTCTCTTCCTCATCCCTGCAGCTCGGCAGAAATCGTGACGTGAAACCTCTCAGCCAAATATTTTCATAACTCCTAAACTAAATAAAAAGCGTGAATACCCCCAAAAGTTGAGCTTTATTTTCGCTTCCTTTCTCTGCGTAAGTCTTAGTCTCTGTACACTTAAAAAACAAAGATTCAACCATCGGATTAGTGAAGCGGACTTGTTCATAGCTACTCCTCTAAATACAGAACATTGTTAAGTCCTTTAATGAAATAAATAAATAAAAGTAGCGATTGCTTTGTGCCAACTTCTAAATCGTAAACTGAGCCCCCTGAATCGCTCGCATAAACACGCTAACTCATACATATTAAAGTATATACGTGTTTCAGGTACAGGTTTCCACATATCGCATTAAAGGTTATTAAATTATGGAGACCAAGCGTAAAAATTAACCGTAACAAATTGCTGATAGAGTCGAACGGGGAGAGTCTTCGGAGACAACGTCAGGCTGTTATGTTAGTTAGGTAAATTCTTTTAATAGCCCAGAGCTCAGCTGAGTGCCCCTAACGAGCCCTAATGAAATGAATCCAGCGTCGTCGTCGTAGTTGGCATTCGTATCCATTATTTAAACGCTTAGGTTATGAGGCAACGGCAACAACCACACGCCACTTTCACCAAATTAGATGCGAGTCCGCTTCAATTAATCAGAAATATTCGTATAAATCAAAAACCATAAAGTGACACAGCGTGAGATACAGATACTACAGATCGGAGTCGTAGTCGGAAGACCTAGCTCGAGCCTTGAGCCGCTCCATGTATAGGTAGTTGCGTATAAAAGATGAATATTTAATTGGGAACAAATTAAAAATGCAAATAAAGTAGAACTACTGTGGTGAGCAATGCTCTCCTCTAAGCATCTTTTATATATTTCTTTTTTATTTTTATATTAATTGATAAACTTTATAATTAGCAGCAGCGGAATAAAGCAATAACAACAATAATAAGAGTTTCCAGCTAATCATGGCGCTGGCAGGTGGGGTCTTTAAGCCCCGTGGGGGGCTTTTAAGGGTTTTCTATTAGCTAATTGACTGTTGTCTGTGTTGTTGTTGCTTATGACCTCAAACCAACAGAGTGTCCAAGCGGAACATTGTCGGATTGCCCTCGGTCTGGGATATGCACAATAACATATGTACCATGTCTCTGTGTGCGCCTGGATGGCGCGTGCTTAGAATGTGGTGACCCCAAAGATCGTGCCGTGTCTGGGCCAGCATGTTTATCTGATTTGCGGCACAGCAGCTGCAATTACAACAACAACTACAACAACTTGGTTTCAATGAGAATTGAATCGGCAGGAAAATCTGGGCTCTTATTACGCAAATACTGCATACCCTTGCGCTGAATTATACCAAACGAGGTGTGCTCAAAAAGTTAGTAAGATTTTTTGTTGGCTTGTATTTTTTAACCTTATTTGATAGATTTTTTTCACAATTTTCTAATTTTGAGTTGCTGTTAACAGCTCAAGATGATTTTTTCAATGTGACTTAATTAATTAAACAAGACGGCAGTGGTATAGAAATAATTTTTATATCATGTTTTTTATGCTCGTGCACAACATCCATGTTTTCTGGAATAATAGTTGAAGGAACTTGATCGTTGCAACCTTTTGAAAATAGTACACGTCTAAAACAAGAAAAAAAAAACGATTATTTTCGAACGTTTATTTGTTGAATTTCCCCCCCTAACTAATGAACCATCGGAAAATGCACTTAAATTTCACAATTTCACAATTCTAAATAAAATTCTCGATCCAATGCATTCCTAGACATTTATTCACTACATTACAAATACAAACCAGCAATCAACTATCCTACTGAATTTTTAGAGCTACCTATGTGGCTCCTGGTTATTTTTCTAAAAAAAATAATTTTTAAATCCATACGCAGAATGTATCACAAATAAAGCTCAAAAAAAGCCAAAACTTCGTGAGTTAAGCAAGATGATTAATAAGAGGGTGGAGAATCATCACGACTGAATCGATTAAGCGAATCCTTGTTTCTTAAGCCGTTCGATTAGTTTTTTGTATTACCGGCAAAAAATAATAAATATCGTACATTACAGGTATTATCGTAATTTGTGACAATGCATATAGAAAAATAAATTTACCCTATTCATATGTTGATATAGTTAATCGAAGATTCGTATGTCGAAAGAATCTTTGCTGATCCCGCTAGCAGGAGGCAAGACAATGATCTAGCAGGACCACTCTTCCAGGTTCCATTACACTAGTTTACAAATATAAAAACCATCGAGTGAACCTTCGTAAAAAAATAATTTTAGGGTAAATTGGAGTCGAGAAACACATAAATGGGATACTGTTTGTTTCTTAAGCACCGTTTTGGAGATATTTGCGAAAAACATGTTTTTTGACACTTGTTTTAGTTTTTCGTTAATATCTCGTGAATAAAAATTTTTATCGACATGAAAGACAGTTAGATTGAAAAATATTGATGATGACTAAATCATTCAGATAAACACTTTGGAAATCGCTGAAAGTCCAGAGAATATTAATAAAATGGGCTGATGGGACAAAAAAAGAAAAAATCTAACACTAACATCTAATTTAAATTATAATTTTAAAGTTGAAAAGAAAAATTAAAAATTTCTTAAATAGCATTGAATTATTGAAAAAAAAAAGTTTTAATTTACCGAGGACTAAAATAATAATATTGTTTTATATGTATCTATATTAAAAAAAACTAAAATTAGTACAAAAAATATTAAAAAAAAATTTTATAAAAAAATACTAGATTTTTTGAAATAGCTAAAAACTAACATTTTTTGTAGCGTAACCTAAAATAGCCTTTAAAGAAGTTCGCTTTCTGAAGCCGAACTTTGGATACTTTTAAATGAAAAAAATTAGAAAATATTATATTTCGAATATTTAATTTGGTTTAAATTTTTGTGTTGAATATAGCCCTTACATTATTATTAAAATGACATAGTTTAATGAAAATAATCAAAAGATAGTTTGTTGAGCATTGCTAATACATTTATATACATAAAATAAATTAATTTTTTTATAGTATAAACAAGAAGTGTGTATTGTTTTAAATATTGTAGTACAATAGTAAAACTGGACACCTTTAGATTTTTTCAAATTTTTGTTTCTACTAATTAAGCTGATTTTTTAATTTAATTCATAAAACTTTTGGTCTAATTAAGGAATTTTTCTAAAATATTTTTAGTTTAATGCTGTTCTATATAGCGTCTTTTTGCGTGTTTTGCCTGAACTGGCTGTATTATTTATAGAATACGTTTTATTTTGCCTCATAATTTGTTCGTAAATGGTTTATCTAAGCATTTTGCAAAATCCAATTTGATATTTCACCGGAAACCGGCATTATATTTCGGGACTATTTCATTTCGGACAAGTTGACCGAATTCAGGTTTTTCGTCGATTATAAGAAAACCAAAGGGCAAGAAAATTGGTTATAATCCTTAAAAATAAATAAAAACAACTTTTAAAGTTGTCAAACAATGTTTTTTCCTTACGAGAATCAAAAAAATTGCCATTAATCGCATTGTCAAAATACTTTTGACCACCTAAAAAACCATCATCTCACATTAAAAATAAAATATTCAAAAAATTCAAATCGTTATTAGGTCAATTATTTGCTCACTTAAAGCCCATTATATAGTCTATCTCTCAAAAGTAAAATGAATTTCGTAACTTATCTCAGTTTGAAGATATAAGCGGTAATACATTTTGTATAGTTTAGTCAAAATACTTTTGGCCTCTATTGTATATTCTAATGATATCTTGCACAAATGACAATTTTTAACAAATAAAATGAGTTTTAAACAACCTTGACATAGTGAACAGTCTTAATACTATGAACAGACCTTGCAATAATTAGTTCACTATATCCAGACTGTATGAATGAATTTTAATGACATGGTTTTTCAAATTTAGCGAATACTTAGGTAGTACAAATTTACTACTCAACACTATCTGCTGGACTTTGAGTTATCTCGCCCTTACCTAATACCCAAAATCGGTTTGCAGTCTATAGTTATTTTCAAGTTTTTTTGTACCTTTGGGGACAGCATCTCAATCCCAAATAATAACTTTTCAATACTTACCTCCCATGGGAAAAGTTGCGGGAATAACAATAGAACTGTGTTTTTAAAGACCTTAATATCGAACGAAATCTGTTGAAATTAGGCGGGTTGACATGTCTACTAGGGATGCTTAAAATTATCCCTTTTATATATTATATTTCAATACTAAAGCAACAAAACTCGTCAAAATCTCAAAAAGCCATATTATTTTTTTGGTGTAAATTTTTTAGTATTTTTCTGGTAAGCCGTTTTCAAAAATAATAATTAGTTTCAGTTTGCAATTTGTGTTCATAACTTAGAAAAACGTTTAGTTTGATTAGCTGTCAAAAATATTCGGAACTACGTACTACCCACTTTTTGGCTGCAAACTTGGTATGTTGCTAGTCTTGTGTGGCAAGTTCCAAAGCACAGCAAATGTACCTCCCAACGAGTAACATATTAAACAATTCTAAAAAGACTTTGCTGCAGAGGAGAGCTCAGAGAACACGTAGAAAGAACTGCTTGATCATTCTAGTTCGTAGTTGTTGTAGATGCTTATCTAGTGACAAGTGCAAGCAAGACAGCTTACACATTTGGGGCACCTTCCAATGAGGAGATATCAATGATGCCGCTAAATAAATAAAATTGTTTATTTTTTATATTTGTTATTGTTAAAAATATCTTATCGTATTGTCTTTATTTCATGCACACTTAGCTGTTTTAAATGATCAACAAAAAAATATTGGAAACTAAATTTTTAGTAATTGATTCAAATGGTCGAAATGAGGTCGCCTTTTAACAACGATTACATCAATCTGTCCCTGTCCATTCATATTGGTATTTATTTATTTATTTCTAGCGTAAAACAACAAAACCAATTGAATTTAATTGAATATGATTGACGTGGGCTTTTGTTGTTTTTTGTTTGATTAGACACGATTTGTTAAATGCTCTTATCTCTCGCTAAGGTCTCAGTCAACGTCATGAGGTAAACTCATTTTGTAAAACTCCAAATTTGATATAAACTATTCGATTAGCTGGTCAAAATCGAAAGAAAAAAAAACTGCTCATACAAAGTTGTGTAAAAAAAAATACTAATCAAACTAGTAGCCCCATTCCCATGGCCCCCCTATCGTGACTTTTATCGCACTGCGTAATCATGACACATATTTATGCTTTTAATTAAGAAAACTTGACCGAACAAGTCTTACAACGCCCACTTCCTGTAGCCGCAGCCACTGTGGCAGTAAATATTTACTTAAGGTGAGTGCAAACTAGCAGATTTCTTAATACGACCATTTATCAAAGTATTTGATAGCATTTTATTCTATAATAAGCGGACTTGAGCATTATACTAATTAAATCTAGCACAGCTGGTTGGTGATTTAAAAAATATTCCAAGTTTATAAGCTAACCAGCTAATTAAAGAGTTAATTAATAATTTTATGCAAAAGTGCCCAACAACAAGTTACCCTTTGACTGTGCACTTTGTCATGTAGAAATGCAAAAGTGCTCAACAAGTTGTACTTAAATTATTTGCTATATGTGCTCCACCCAGAATGAGATGTCTATTATTAGTGCACTTCTTCACAAAACAGTATTGCTTGCCAGTGTGTACATATTTTTTTATTTTTTTATTATTTAGTGCTTGTAGTGTGACCAAAGGGCTAGAACAAAAAATCGATGTGCCCATATTTTTTTTTTGATTGTATTATTTAGGCCTTAAAGCAACTTAAGTTTTAAGAAAGCTACAGTTTTGTTCTGGAAGATCTGTTAAGTTCTATAACAGATAAGCTAAGAATATTCGTGCTTCAAAATTCGATTAAAAGAAATAACTTAGTGATGGCTTAGATTCCTCTTGATAAAGTTTTCGGGTTTTCATCTTTTGGAGTACATAGTTAACTTTTTTAAACTTTTCTTTAGATAATTGTTCCATGAGCGAGATCGAATTAGTATATTCAATTTTGTCTAACACTTTATTCTATTTCCAAAAATTGTTACAGTCTGAAAATTTTTAAAACATTTCTTTAGATATTTTTAACCGACCATAACCGCTCGAGGTTAAAATTCCCCAAAAGTAGTTCTAGAGAAGCATTGATGTAGGCCAACATCGATATTTTTAACTTCGATACGTCGAAGTTCATGTGGCGGCTATTATTTTGAATGCTTAAATTAATTCAGAGTGGGCCATGTGTTGGTTTGAATTTGAATATAATTATTTTCAAATAATAAAATTGAATTAACAAAAAAACCAAAAGATAACTATATTTTCATAATATATTTTTCAGAATTAATTAAATTCAAGGAAAAATAAACAAAGAAATAATAAATAACAATCCAAATGGTTATACAAAAAAAAGTGGTGTAAACTTAACAGGATTTTGAGCATCCGAATCGCGATTCCAAAAACTCCTTCACACATGGGCTATGGATAACCACCAAAAAATCCCATAAAATGAAATCATTTGGATATTATCAAAGAACTATTGAATCGGTGTTTTTCGGACTTCGGATTCAGCTGTCCAAAGTCCATAAAGGGTGCCTCCATCACATGTAAAGCTTACACTAGTTTTTTTGCAAAAAAAAAATATAGGTACGTCTATATAACATCTATGTTACTTCCACCACTACCCAGAAGTAAGTCAAAATGTGTAAAAAATGATAGTTGAGTAAAGTTTTACACATATTAAGGTATACTGTGCAAAATAGATTTTTTAAATATAACTTTTGGCTCTTAAATTATTTTGACGAAAAAACTTTAAAAATTTAAATATGGATTTTTTAAATATTTTGTCGATATTTAAAAGAGCATGTAAAAAAAATAAAAACTGAAAAACCAGATTGTTTAGTTGTATCGCCTTTTTTTATTTGGTTTCGAAACCTGAAACTGTTTGGGTCTATAAGTCTAAAAACATTCAATATTTTGGATATAGACTATTTTTTCAATATATATGGAGCCCATATCAACCTATGTGAGATATATAGTCCAATTCCAATCAATTTAATAAAGTAAAAACATTTTTTGATTTTGATTTAATTCTTTGAAATTGTGGTCTAGTTTGTTTCTATCTTAAAAAAATCTGAGGAGGCTCAAACTTCCCAGAAATATTGTTCAAATGAATTACGTGTGGATAATATCATCGCTCTGAATAAATTATTATGAAAATGCTAGATTTATTACCAAAATATGAAAGTTTGTGCCCACAGTAAATATAAATACTGTGTACTCAATATTTAGTATAATCGTTTAGTAAACTGTCTATTCAAACCTTATTGGTTACACTAATTAATACTTAATAATAATAAATTAAGTAATAATTGCCTAATACTTTTTACGATTGGCATTAAAGTGCTTTTTCCAACCTTTAAAAAATTCCAACTTCACTATCACTAAACTAACACTACCCCAAAAAAAAGATGTTGACTTTACATGGTAAAAGGCAACCCATATGGAAATTTTTGAATGGTTAATTTCGAGTCCGAGGTCCAACCTCTATACCTCAATAGTTCTGAAATAACTTCAAAAAAAACCCAAGAAACTAATTATTTTAAAGGATATCTCAGTAGCCTGACATCATTGAGCTGCTGATTCTGAGTCCGAGGTCCAAAAAGCTCTGAAATAATCTCAAAAAATTCCCATAAAACTAATTATTTTTGAGGCTGTCTCATCATTGAGCCGTTGATTCTAAGCCAGAGCTCCAAAAACCCTCTACATTCCAAAAGTTCTCAAATAAACTCAAAAAACCACCCATCAAACTAATTAAGTTAGTGGCTACCTCAGTAACCTGACATCAGCTTCGGTTTTCCAAAAAAAAATCATGTCCGGTCCCGAAAATCATTTTTGTGGTATTATATTTTTTTAGATTAGCCATACAAAACAAAAAATCAATTTTCTGGCTCTAAGGCCCGACCTTATTTTTGGGGTCGCTGAAAATCGCATTACGGCAGGGGTATGACACTACAATAGAGGAAACACATGTGCCTCTGCAGAAAAGGGTGAAGCAACTACTAGAGGTTCACAATTGAGACAAGTCCAAACCATAGCTTACTTAGCTACGGCGATTATGGCTGAGAATTTAAAAATCCCGTTAAATGTAATAATCTTAGTGAAGTCTCCTCTTTCGATGAAATATCCTCTAAATTTTTTCAATATTTTCTGAAGTAGCTTTTTTTCCTACTAAACTGTAATAACTAAAAATGGAATCTCGCCTTTTTCGGATTTAAATTAGAATTTATATCGATCAGTTATGTATATCGATTTAGTTCAAATATATTATTTATAGAGCTGGTAACTTTAAAATAGAAGCTATTTAAACATTTTAGATTTGAATTTTTAATCCGGAAAATGTATTATCATTATTTATAATGTTGATTTATGATTGTTTTTAGTCAATACATGGATCCATAGCAACTACATTTCTCATCCGATTTTGAAGATTCTAGGCTCGAAATGTTCGTAAAAGAAGTTTAAATTTAAAGCTTAAAAAGAGTTTTTCTTGTTAATTAAAAGTTATAAGCAGATATTTATACATTTAAACATTTTTTAATATGAACTTTCATCTACAGTTCTCATCCGAATTTAAAAATGTCAGGGTCGAAATGTTCGTAAAAGAAATTTCTTTACTTTCGGCGTAAAAAAAAAAATTGTAATTTTCAAAAATGGAAGTATAATTTTTTTCCACTTTGGTGGCTTGTATCTTCACTAAATTAGACTCAATCCTTACATATTATATATCGCCTTAAAGGCCACACATTTATACTTTTCTATCTAATTGTATTTTATATCGGTAAATCATCAGATATTCACAAATATCTCAAAACAATACTCAAAAATATGTTTTTCGAAAAAATCTTGAAAACCCGTTCTTGAGAACAACAATAACATTATACACAACATTAGAGAAGAATTTGAAAATAGTGGCCCCTATATATTGCCTATATATATGCTGGAACTGTTGTGGAGTTCAGCATTTAAGCACATCGGTTTTCGTCCTAGGAACTGACCACGTTCTGGCGCCAATCAATTGTCTTCGGAATGTGGAAATGGTCGCCCTGTCGCGAGAATATTATTGCATTCATGTCCTCTACATAATTATTTAGAACTTCATACATTTGTACGTCGCTACGCAATCCCATAGTCACAGCGTTAAATAAAATTTCGTTTTTTACAATGATATTGTTTTTGGAGACGAACCTTCATTAAAATTGATTTTATCCAATGTCATTTTTGGTACAGCTTTAATTAAAGTAGATTTCATGTTCTGTCGCGGCATTTTTAATTCAAGTTTTTGAATTTTAATGCAAATTGTACCAATGTTTACAAACTCTAGAAAGAAGAAGTAAACTCAGCAACTCAACTCAACAGGAGAGATTCACACTTTGGCCTGTTGACTTTTTCCTCAACTCCTCAAGTCAACACAAAGCGTGAATACCTGTATTACATTTTCGTATTTCCCGACCCAAAAAGCACTTTTATACTAAGCTTAATTTTCCGTGTTAACCAGCGTAATTAGACTGTAATTCTATTAATCTCTTGTCTGGCTATTTATGATATTTACTCAATGCGTCTTCACAAAGCCAAACCTAATACATAACTCCATAGATCCAATTTGATCGCAGATCTTTGAAAAGATAATTTCATTAGTTGAAAGCAATTTGGTGGCCAGCCATTTGTCAGTTAAGTGGACGATTGTCATCCCTGAAATGACATTATGCAGCTGATTTTTATCTGGAATCACAAGTATGGTACTTGTGAATAAATCAGTGGCGGCAGCAGAATCCGCTGCAGTCAACAACTTAATTAAGGTCTATACATAGTCCATGTTGTTGTGGAGCTACCACAAACTGTAGCTACAGTCCAACCCAATCTCCGACTCTTTGGAGTCGTTGGAGTCAGGCATGAAACAATTTGTATGCAGGTATCACACAGCAACAAGTCATTTCACACTTTGATCACGCTGCACCAGGATCCGTCGATGTGCCAGCAATAACCATAAAAGGATGCAGAAACCAATGATGGCCAACAAGATTGGAATGCGGTACAGGCCATGACTCTTGCATATATTAAGCCACCAAAAGCCAACTTGGCTCGTTCCAAACAGTACACACTCCGTGGCAATCCGTTGCAACTTGTTGCTGCAAAAAGGCGGCTGCAACACCCGCATGCTGGAGGAGTGTGCTCAGGGGGAGTAGGGTGCAGGGTATGGTGGCACGTTGCACAGTAATTAACTTGTTTCAATAATTACGCATGCGAATTTGCACATGTTCCACAAACTGACTCCCGTTCGCCTTCCTGAAGTCGTTCCAATTCCTCGTCTCGTTATTACTCTTGTTGGTGTTTGCAATTTCTGTGGCAACAAGATTTTTGCATTGCGTGTGCAACATGTTGGCATCAAAAAAAAAAAAACAACAAAAATATATAAAAAAATGCTAAAATAAAAAAAGTGGTAGCTGGACTTCGTTTAGGCCTTTTTGAATATTTTGTTGTTTTTTTGAGACAATTTATGCAGCAGCCGCAACTTATTAGGCCGGCTGCAACTGCTCAATGTCCATGAAGGTGGCAGTGGCACTTAATTATTGATAGCATTACAAGCCAAGTTCACTAGGTCAAAACATGTTTGCATTCGGCCAATTTCAATCCAATTTATATCTTATAGCTTAATCGAAATATCGATAAATATTGTGGATTAACTGAGCGTCTGCAAGGAAGTCCATTCGTCTTGTGAGTAATAAGAATATTTCTTCGGTCTTATTTTTAGAAAAACAAGGAGTGGAGCTAATCAAAAAAGGAATTTCTGTATTTTATCTTA
>JBAMAX010002357.1:0-64677 GCA_037043745.1 Chymomyza amoena | reverse complement strand
TTGGAAAGTGTTATAAGGAATCTGAACCATCAAAATCAAGTGTTAAATACTGCTTCGCTGAGTTTAGACTAGGTCGTACAGACACCGATGATGCTGAACGCTCTAGTCGTCCAAATGAGGCAATTACGTCGAAAAAGTCGAGCAAATGATACTTTCCAACCGCAAACTGAAGTTGCAAGAGGTGGCTGATGCCAAAAAGTTATCAAAAGGTTTGCACCAAACGAAAATTTGGGCATGAAAAAGCTGTTTTCAAAGTGGGTGCTGCGTTTTCTCAAACCAGAAGCAAAACAACAACGAATGGAAACTTCCCAGAGGACAAAATCAACGAATTGTGCTTCGAATTGCTTCCCCACCCAACGTATAGTCCAGATCTGGCCCCAGCGATTACCTTCTTTTCTCCCTGCTTAAAAAGATGGTCTGTGGCAGGAGATTTCGCTATAATGAGGAGGTGATCGCCGAAAGTGAAGCGTATTTTGAAGGCCTCGAAACATCGGTGTAAAAGACCGGTATTGAAAAGTTAGAGAAGCGGTGGAATGCTTGTATCTCTGCCAAAGGGAACTACTTTGATGAACAAATATGAATTACTGTAGAAAATTGTGTTTTTCTTACACAGTGCAACACAAAAAATGGAAGCATTTTCTCTTTTCGCTTTTTTTGGAATACATCCCGAAACTAGAGAAACCCCCAAATGATTTTGCTCAAAGTCGTCAATAAGGTTGTTTTTTTATATCCGCAATTTTTCCGCTCAAACCTGATTTTTGGGAATAAGACCATTTTTATGGAGTCTACATATCGTAGACCGTTCGGAATTTCATTTTCATATCTTCAGAAAAGTTTTGGATGTTGTCAAAGATAAATAAATTGTAGAACTGACCGGTCTGACTCTGTATCGTCCGAGCTAGAAAGAGAATCCAGAGCTACATATTCAGTATCTTCAGGGTATTTATACTTATTCGCATCAACAACTTTGCACAAGAAATTAAAAAAAATTTGTTCAACGGTATACGCTATGTGGACTTGATTAAAACGGTCTTATCTTCCAAAAAACACGTTGGAATGGAAATTTGGCCGATATTAAAAAAATACCTTATTGATGACTTTGAGCAAAATCCTTTGGGGGTTTCTCTAGTTTCAGGATGAACTCCAAAAAAAGCGAAAAGAGAAGTTGTTTCCAGCCGATGACCTCGGAAATGTTGCACAGTGTTAGTTATGCCAAAGACATTTTGACCCACCTGTTAAGTCTGATAAAATATATTTATTTGAATCAGGACAGAACATAGGCAGAAGCAGCAGTACGAGTCTAAAATTAGCCTTCAAGTCTTTTAATATAATATTATTCACAATTATTAGTTGCATGAAAGTTTTGTTTTTTGTATAAAAATTAATTTGAAGATTTATTTTATTAGCTAAAAACGATGTGAAAACTAGATAACAGCTACATACAATAATTTATATATTATATTTTAAATTTAGATTTTTTTTAATTAGCATGTTTACACATAAATGCCCGGTTTAGCTACTATATTCTCTTTATAAAACAAAAATTAAGATTAAAAAATTCGGCCAAAATCAAGCTCAGCTGTTGGCTTAAAATATGTTGCGTATACGCCAGGTGCGCCCGCAATTAAATGCTGCTGCTTTAACTTAATAAAGTTTATTGCATATACAACGATTTTTCTTTATAAAGTCTGTTAAATTATGATAGCTAAGCCTTGTCTTTAGCTTTTATTTAAATTTGTGACAAAAAATTATTATGCAGATTATATGTGCCAAAGTTTTCTTAGACAAAAAAGTGACATTAAATTCGCATAAAGCCCAGGAACAAAGACGTTTAAATAATAAAGGACTTGGAATGGTTGGGATGTGTGTGTTTGATGCGCCGTACACAACTTGATTGAATAAATCTCAACCGGAGCAAGACATGCGTAAGTCCAAGAATCCAGCCAGTAGGAGAATCCACCCATAGCCGTCAATACCGGCAAAAAAATCACTCCTAACTTACTCGCATATCACGTAACTTGGCTGGCATGCAAAATTTATGCAGACTTTTCGGGCCAAAACCGGCGGCAGTCAGAAGTCAACAGTCGGTGGTAGTCAGTCGGTCCGTCAGTCGGTGGCAGGTTGTTTGCATTTACTGTAAACTTTTTTACAACCCGGCAACAATTTGGCCAAGTAGCTGTAAAGCAACCGAGATAACTCAATGCGAAGGCGGCCAAGATGCGTACATAAAATAACACAGCAGGGGAATCTTGAAGAAGGAATAGCGAACTTGGGATGAGCTGCAGTTGAAAAAAAAATATTTAAAAAAAAAACTAGGGGCTTCGCCTACTGCTTACTACGTTATGCGAGGTTTACGGCGCTAAATTACGCATATCGACTCGTATTTTCAAATAAAATGATTATAATCTTATTTAGAGGGTTCCGCCTCCTGTTCGCTTTTTTTTAACCTGTACTTTGCAGCTTATATCCAGAAATTTTTATTTTGTATCCTTAGTTTTAGGTTAAGACTTCCGCTATCAGTTCGTCTTTCTCAAATTTCTTTTTCTTTCTACGTCGCTACGTTTTCTCAAATAAAATTATTTAAATCTTATTTAGAGGGTTTCGCTTCCTGTTCGCTTCGCTTTGCTAGCCCCCACTCTGCAGCTTAAATCCAGAAAATTTTATTTTGTATCGTTAGTCTTAGGTTAAGACTTCCGCTTTCAGTTCCTCTTTGCACTAAATTTCTTTTCCTTCCTACATCGCTACGTTTTTTCAAATAAAACTATTTTAATCTTATTTAGAGGGTTTCGCCTCCTGTTCGCTTCACTTTGTTAACCCCCACTCTGCAGCTTACATTCAGAAATTCTTATTTCTATCCTTAGTCTTAGGTTAAGACTTCCGCTTTCAGTTCCTCTTTGCACTAAATTTCTTTTCCTTACTACGTCACTGTGCACTTACAATCCTTTTACTACAAAACGCTTCACAAAGTCTCCATCTTTTTTTTTTTTAAAGTGTATAAAAAAATACGTTGTAAGAAATGCAGTCATCTGGGCGTATTGGCTCACAGCCCACTCACTTTTCATGCCTCATTATGCCAACAGTGTGTAACAATTTCTTGAAGAAAATGCGATAAATTCAATCTTGGGCGTTTAGCTACAAAACAAGAGACGACTCCCTCGGACTGGGACTGCGTCTGAGACAGGGATTGCGACTGAAACTGGCACCACAATTGGCTCTGTCTCTAGGTGAGCTGTTGCCTTGCCACAGTAGCCCAGAGCCTCAGGGAACAGCTAAGAGAAATTAAATTAGTTAAAATTTATTTTTTATGCGCACTCAAAGTTGTAAGTTTCAGTTTGTTGCCTGATGGCTTCCAATCTTCCTAGAAATTTAGTCATAAAGTTTTCTGTTTTTTTGTGGACGCAGCTGAGCGGATTTTCTCAAAAATTTTATTATTTTGGTTTTATTATGGTTGTTGTGAAGCTGCAATCTTTAGTTTTTCAGAGGTTTGAGGCTAAATGGTCAGGTGTTTATGAGCTGTTATAGAAGCTTTAAAAACAGCTGGTAGTCAGTGTTTAAAAATGAATTCTTTTTGGTTATTCTGAAATGGAGCTAAGATTAAGCGTTTTACAAATTTGTGCAACAGGTTGAAGATGGAGTAAAAGAGTACTAAAATATATAGAGGCGAAGTTACTAAAAAAATAGTTTTCCCGTTGAAAGATTATGCGCCGAGATGGGAACGCTTGGTATAAAAGCATATTCAAACATCGTGTTTCCGACCCCATCTTGCGCGTAATCTTTTGGAAGGTTACACACAAGAGAGAAACTTCGCCTCTATATATTTTAGTACTCTCTGTATAAGTTGAATCATGCCTGTGTCAAATACCCAGATCTCAGAGACTTTAAGAGCTATAAAGATCAAATCTTAACACTCCACGCCATTTCCCTCAGAAAAATGTTATGGCTTATTTATCTTATGATCTTATTCATGTCATATCCTAGAAATGGTTTCGTCTCTGCTTTCATTGGCCATAACTTAGCTATTTACAATTGTTTGAATGCTTTTATTAGTTCAGAAAATATGAGTCTAAAAGACTCCTTCTTACATGGGTTATGAGATGATCACCTAAAAATCCCATAAAACGAGACAATTTGGAAATTATTTAAAAGCCCTTGGTTTGGGGTTTTTTGGACTTCGGATTCAGCTACCCAAAATCCAAAAGAAGTGCCCATGCAACATGCAAAGTGGTCACCACTTTTTTGGAGCCTAAGAGTTATAACAAAAAATGTTCTGTTCCAAAGGTGACAGGATTATAACACTATCCGCATATCCATAAGAACAAAAGCCCGAGCCAGTGGAATTTGGCCCTAAGCTCCATTGGAAGTCAAAAATAGGAAAAGAAGAAGTGAAGTTTGGAGCTTGTATGACAAATTAAAAAATTCCATCAACCGATTTCGAGCAGACTTGGCATCAATAAGAGCACAATGTATATGATCGCTTGAGAGAATGGAGAGGCTCATGTGCTAAGAATGTCCACTGAAAACCGATTGGAGGAAGTAGAGGACGCCCAAGAACACGATGGCTGAATGAAGTAAAAGCCGATCTCAGAAAAATAGGAGCCCTATACTGAAGGGATTTCGTTGTAAAGATGTTGCGGAAGCCAGGGTTCAACGAAGACTATAAGAAGAAGAAGAAGAAGAAGAAGAAGAAGAAGAAGAAGAAGAAGAAGAAGAAGAAGAAGAAGAAGAAGAAGTAAAGATCTAGCTGTCAAGGCAACTAGCAGGCGTGCCCTGGCTGCATAAAAGTGCAACTAGTGACGTCACATTACAATTACAGTCCCTTAAACTTTAAACTAATTTGAGATCCATTAATTATGGTTATTAAATAAAATCATGTCAACGTTTTTTGTCTTGAGCGAACTCCGCAATGATCACTAGATTGCCAGCAGGAATACAGAGGTACTTTTTTGCACATGTTCTAAGGGCGTCATCTAAAAGCGTCATTTAACTTAAAAAAGTATTACCTTCCAGTAATTCAACGGTCACATGATTGAATCTAAGTTTTCGACAGTAAAATGTTGTTGGAGTATCAAAATTCAATCAACCTTACTACTTCGAATCTTTTGAAATTCATTTTTTTGGATGATCGATAATCGAAATAAAAATATCGATGACTGGAAAAAAATAAAATGCATCAATGTATCGATATAACATTGCGTTTACTTCCAACATTACTGGGAATTCTATGTGTTTTGGGTAAGGTGTAAAAAATTAGCTCAGAAATCTATCTAATTTAGTCAGTGTTTGGGAGGACATGAAATTTTTAATCGAATATTTATTTGCATACGAAAATGCTCTAGACTCTGTAGGAATTAGGTATAAGCATAAGCTGGACCTTAGGTCCGAAATTCTATCTGATTTAAGTGTTTGCGAGAAAAGTAGTATATTTATACATTAGCGACGAGCCGTATGACGTCACAGTCAAGCGTATTACAAAAAAAGAAGTTCCTCTTTCATGCAATAACTTTAATTGATAAAAGCTTGTTATGGCCACTTCAGAAAAAGGAATATGGCCGAATCCAGATGAAATTTGAAGCTTAAATTCATATAAAAACTTTCTCAACAATACTGGACATTTTTCGACTAGAGCCCCGTGTTCAGCCCTTAGCAGTTAACCGGCATTTGGAAAAAAGCAACCAGCGTGAGCTGAAGCGTTTTCATCTCTCAGATCATTCTATTCACTGACTCCTAGTTCCAGATATTACACCAATATCTCTCTCAATGTGGAGGTTGTAAAAAGAAAGAGAAAGTCCATTAATTCAATGGGTTTTTTTTCAACACATACTCAGCAAGTTTTTCCCACGACAGCTTGAAATAATTTTCAATTCTTTTCAGATTATGCAAATTTAATGCATAAAATACAGTTTAATAGAATTTTTACAAATTTTTTCACATACGAGTACTACCCACTTTGTCAACTAAACTAAAAAGTTTTTCACTAATAGTTGCTACAACTGTTTTTCAGCTAATATTCACACGACGTCTCCGACAGGAGTCAAACCAATTGAAACTAATCGAGTGAAAGTGGCAATTGGCAAATGGCAGCCAACACGTGGAAGGGTTAAGAAACTTGGCCAACAAGCAGCTCATATAAAATGTTAATTACCAAGTGAACTTTGAACGCCTTTGCCTTAACGCTCTGCCGCGCCCAGCAACTACAACAACGGGGGGTTCCGGTGGTGGGGTGGTGGTGACAATGTGCCACTCGATTGTGGCTTTCAATTGGGGAAACGGAAATGGATGAAATATTTGCCTGCACGCGCGATCATGTTAATTAGTCTTTTCATGGCAGTTAATTATGGAAAATGGCGTATACGCCATGCAATCAATTTTCAAAAATAACTAGCCCAAGAAATATGACCAGAGTTCACGGAGGTTCAAGGGGTTACACATCAATTTTATTTATAAGCAAATACAAAAACAAATGAGTTTTGCTTTATATATGGTATTATCTTAAAAAGGGTTCGGACGACCATTTTGGACATCGCTTAGCACTATATTCACAATTCGTAAGATTAGGTGAACCTTTGTTTTTATTTACACTGAGTCCCTTGCCATTTATTGTACTTACATTATTAGCCAATCTTAATTCGGAAAGACGCATTTGAAAAAATATGACTCTTGCTTGCAGAAAAGGAAAGGCTATCTCGTGGTTGGGTATGAGTGCTTCAAGGATACCTCTACAATTTTAAAGAATATACAGATCTTGTCCAGCTTATCAAGATATTTCCTCAGTTTGCACTCTCCATTCAGTTAACTATGAGAGTTTATTCCGTTTGATAGATTTGATTAATTTACTATAAGTTATCGAGGGTTTCCTCCTCTTTCTTTTTGGTAGTGCTTTACTGTATGAACCAATATCCATCCCTTAATGAAACTAGCCGGTTAAGGAGCCAATATTCTTTGAAGAAACAAGCATTCAGTCATAGAATGTGTATAGTGAGCTCAGAAAAACATTTATCTCAGAGCAACTCTTCTTTCAGCGCCCTCGATAGCCTAGCGACAGTGCACTGGACTATCATCTCAGAGGTTGTGGGCTCGAATCCCACGTAAAGCATGGTCCTGCTCTTTCGGCTTTTTCTATTCTCCTATTTTTTCCTGTCTATTCTATATCCTTATCACTAACTCCCATTATCTGTATCACAAACGGCCTAATCTTAGCCTAAGTAAGTTCGGACGATAAGTCCCAAATGTCGCCCTAACTTAATCTAACCATTCCTTCAGTTACAATTATTATTCTAATAATAATTCTACGATACCAAAAAAAATAATCTTAAGGATCAAGAGCTTAGTAATTACTTGTAATGTAGATTTGCAGCACCGCTACATTTCCGTATGGAAAAAGTTATTTCTTGTCGACTTCGGTTGATAGTCCCACTAAGGATTCATCGTCAGCAGCAGCTCTTGGTCAGGGAAAGGGGTTAAGTACTATTCTCAAGTATTTATTAGTGTAAGTCACTAAAGTCAATTTCTGATGTGATAATTTCTTTCATAGTCAAACGAAAAATGCCACTAACAGCTCAGCGAAGAAACCTTAATAGTGGGAACAGACCTTTGTAACGATCATAAAAGGGAGTAACACATACCGCTTGGAGAAGTCTAAATATGTGTATCGATGATATTGAAAAGAAATTTTGATACTAAATCTATATATATAAAAATGGCGGACGTAAAGTCGGGCGCGGACGACTTTAGGATACCCTGTACCACTAGCTTGTAATAAAGTCCGATTTCTTCACAAAAAACCAAAAACAGAAGAATTTTTAAGCAAAAATTTTTTTTTGGCCGATCGTTCCTATGGGAGCTATATGATATAGTCAACCGATTTCGATCACATTTGGTACAGTGCTTGGGAACTATTAAAAACTTACGAATACCAAATTTGGTCCCAATATCTTAACAAACAAACGAAACACAACAAATTTTGAACAAAAATAGATTTTTTGGAAGATGGGCCCTATGGGAACTATATGATATAGTCAACCGATTTCGATCAAATTTGGCACATTGCTTAAGTACTCTAAAAAATTTCCAAACGCCAAATCTGGTTACGATATCTTTATTAAAAAACGAAATATAGCGAATTTTTCTTTAAAAAAGTTATTTTGGCCGATCGGTCCTATGGGAGCTATATGATATACTCCACCGATTTCAATAAAATTTGACACAGTTCTTAAATACCTTAAAAAAGATCTGAATGCCGAATTTAGTTCAAATATCTTTACAAAAAAACAAAACACATCGAATTTTGTATAAAAAACGTGTTTTTGGACCGATTGGTCCTATGGGAGCTATATGAACTAGTCAAACGATTTGGATTAAATTTGGTACAGTGCTTAGGAACTATAAAAAACTTAAGAATGTCAAATTTGGTCTCAATATCTTAACAAACAAACGAAACACAACAAATTTTGTTAAAAAATCGATTTTTGGAAGATCGGACCTATGGGAGCTATATGATATAGTCAACCGATTTTGTTCAAATTTGGCACATTGCTTAAGTGGTCTAAAAAATTTCCAAACGCCAAATCTGGTTACGATATCTTAATTAAAAAACGAAATATAGCTAACTTTTCTTTAAAAAAGTTATTTTGGCCGATCGGTCCTATGGGAGCTATATGATATAGTCAACCGATTTTGATCAAATTTGGTGGAGTGATTGGGAACTATAAAAAACTTTCGAATACCAAATTTGGTTACGATATCTTTATAAACAAACGAATTATTCATCTAAAACGCTTTTTTTTTGTCGAGGTCGTCTCAAACACCCCTATGGGAGCTATATAATTTAACCCTGATATCAAAAAAATAAAATAAACTTGCCTCCTATGGAATAATATGGGATCTAATGTGAAAGTTTGGTAACTCTAGCTCTTACCATCTCTGAGATCTAGGCGTTCACACGGACGGACGGACGGACAGACGGACAGACGGACAGACGGACGGACGGACAGACGGACAGACGGACATGGGTATATCGACTTCTCTATTCACCCTGATCATATTTTAGGTAACTTTGGGATGTCTCCGACGTCTCCTTCTATATGTTACATACATTTTCGGCTTGCACAAACTTAATATACCCTTAGTACCATACGGTACAGGGTATAAAAATGAAATGCTGCACGTTTATGATTGCGTAACTCTGAAACGGCTGGACGAATTTCCCTAATTTTTTTATATTTTGTTTGTTATAGTGTATAGAAGGTTTATAGCACAAAAAGTTTTGAGTAATTTGTAAGGATTTAATTTTTTTTTTACTAATGTTAATGTTTTACGTGTTACGGGTGTTCTTACGAACGCGTCAATGAAATTCAAATCATATTTTTGCGTTTGTTAGAGGTTGTCAATACGGAGGTTTTAAGGCTTATTGCGATGTGATTGTGTGCATTGGTTCATAAGATATACGCATTTTTGTGAATATCTCGAATATACCATAGTAGAAAATTGTTCAACAACGGGTATTGGACATTAAGTGCAGACAGAAGCGTTATCGCAAAGGCATTGAAATTTAGTTTCTGTGGGGCATTAATTTATTAGAGATGCAAGTCTCTTAAGAATACTTAAGTTCGTCCATACGGCTTTTTAGAAAGTCATGAAAGTCAAATAATCCAAAAATCTTATGATTGTCTAGAGAATCTTACGATGTTTATACACCTTAAGAGTATTCAAAAAGTTTGTGCAGGACGACGTCTGCCCGGCTCACTAGTTGATAATGTAATAACATCACATTTCCCATTAGCTGGCACAGATTGAACGGATGCCTAAGCTCAAGCTGAATAGAACAATATAAGACCCTGTCAAAATCTTGGTCTTGCTTGGCGTTGTTGCCCAACGCAACCTTTTTATGGTCTGAGATTAGACCTTTGAAGGTCGGTCGAGTTCGCTACCTCTTCATTTATAGGGTACCCAGTAAACAGCAAGGGGATCTATTGGCTCCGCAAGTATTTCGAGTGAACTTGAGAGGAATTATTAAGGATCTTGGAAACGGGATCGCAGTGAATTAGACTTTTTTTTTTCAATAAAAAGCATTTCTTGTACTAGGGAGAACGTGGCGTCATCTCTCAAGGGGATTATCTTACATAGGGCTCGCACGAATTGGAATTGATGTGGGAATTTATTTAAATGTGTTGTGTCGAAGCATAAGAATGGTAATACTGGGAGTACTGAGGATATACACAGATAAATTCAAAAGGAGAATGTGAATTAATACAGTGCTACCACTCTTCGATCCTAACCTCTAGGTACAGTATTTATTGATCATTAAATGTTTGATAAAGAAAATCTGTATTAACTGTAGGTGCTTGTAATCTTCGAAGAGTTTTTAAAAGAGATCCCCATGCTCCTAGGAGCAACTGACAAAATATGCAGTCAGGAAAATTATACTATCATTAAAGGTTTATTGGGTTAGAATTGATTTAAAATTCTGCAAAATAATATAACACGCCGTTTATGAAATTCGTTTGCGAGAAAAATCTGTTTCACCAAAGACCAATCCCTAGTCTGTAATATGCAAAATCTACTCTTTATGTTTCCAAATCTTTTAATCTTAAATATAAAATTATACATATTAGACCTTAGTGCGTACTTATTTTTAATCGTATTCGCTTCTATCACTTCTATCCTGTTTGCCTATTCAAACGAATTTCGGCTCGTTTTGATAAAACATTATTCCTAATTAGGTCGTCTGAACGCAGCTTCATTGGACAAAGCCTTTAAAATAAAATCCCAAACTTTTATAGCATCTAACGCAAGAAATTAAAAATAAGTACGGGTGGGCTGGAAAAAAAAGCAAAGAAAAACCTAAATGGCAATTAAACGTTTTAACAAAACGCCAAAACACATGCCAACTCAGACCGGTGTTCCGGTGCCAACCCCTCGAGGAGCACACGCACACAGACCATAAGATAAAATGCGTCAGGCCATGGCATAATTAAGCCCCCGAACCTAGGCGAGGCGTCGACATTCAGGGACACTTGAAAAACTTTTAAAAACTCATTAATGCATAAATTTAGGCGCATTGCTTGACGTACTGCTCCCATTTAAATAGCTCAGCAACACCAACGGACACGGACAAACGCAAAAGGAGCTGCAAGCCAAACAGCCAAGTATGGCCAGTGCTCAGTTTCATGGCGGAAACCCACACATAAGCTATGGCCAGCAGGATAGTCGCCGCGTGGTGCAACTATTTAGTCTGAATCATTACATACAGCTGGCGGTGGGACAGATTCCTGTGTCCTGCCCTAGTTGGCTGCCTGCGGTTTTCACTCCTTGGTGCTGGCTATTGGCTCGTCTCTACTGCATGCTAGTCATAGCCTGCTCGCTGCATATGGGTGTGCTCCATACCAAGACCATGATGGATGCATTGCCAACGGGTCAGCTGACGGATATTACCGACGCAATGACCATGATCATAATCTACTTTTTTACTGGCTATGCCACCGGTTACTGGTGGCTGCGCTCCCAGCAGCTGCAGCAATATCTGGAATACTTTAATCACGCCTATCGCCATCACTCACTCGCTGGTGTCTGCTTTGTCAGCTCCCATTCTGCTTACGTCTGGACGCGTAAGTTCACCATTGTGTGGGTGAATGCCTGCCTCGGTGGCGTCGTCTTTTGGGGCGTAACACCAATGTTTACGGGCATGAAAACGTTGCCCCTGCGCTGCTGGTATCCATTCGATGCATTGGATCCGAAGTACTATGCATATGTCTATGCCGTACAGCTCTATGCCCAGGTCATTGTGGGCGTAACGTTCGGCGTTGTTGGTGCCCTCTTCGTTTCCTTGTGCGTGCTGATACTGGCTCAGTTCGATGTGCTCTATTGTAGTCTCAAGAATCTGGATGCCCATGCACGGTTGTGTTCCGGTGAAACGCTAAATGGACTACGGTTTGTACTGCTGTCTTTATCATACAATATTGTGTATTTTGCAGAGTATCTTAGTGAAAATCGCACTGGAATCATTCAAACCTTGAGTAACCATAAAAGTGAGTTAAGTCTGAAAGTCTTAATCCGTTGAATACGAGTAACTGGCGAATACTAAGGGGTTTATCGTGTCCGGTCAATAATGTTGGAATCCGAGCTAACACTAATCCAGACAATCCGTCAGTCAATTTAAGCAACAGAATATTCGATACAGAAATAGTTTCTAGGGAAATTAAAGTACCTTAACTTTCCTGTTTCCTTGCATAATGATTTTTTATGGTCGGAGTAGATGGTATTGATCTGGACTACGTTCACTTTCAACAAGACTTTACGGGAAAAGTTTCCGGACCGTGTTATCTCTCGAAGTGGCGATCACAATTAGCCAACGAGATCCTGTGATTTAACACCTTGCGACTTCTTCCTTTGGGGCCAAGTGAAAGATGGCCATTTGGCTGATGTTGTTTTTCATTATTAACGGCATATTTTCCTCTTTATTATGAACTAAACATCCGATCATTTATCTCAAAAAATGTAATTTTTTCTTTGAATACCAAAATGACACCTCTTATTGGAAATCCCTTTATTGGGCAGAGGTAGATAGCTGAGCTTTAACGAGACTTATAGGATGGTTCGGCTGTTCCAATTTTATCTTATACAAGGTCGAGAGGGGGATTTTTTCCTTAAATGCTTTGTTCAGAGTGAAGAAATAAGAGCATCTAAGGCCACTAAAAATGTGTCTATGTAGTCGCATCACAAGAAGCGAGTTTTAAGTTAGTCTAAGTAGTCGCGATGAACGAGATATTCGCGATATCGAGATACTGTGCGAACCAAAAATCAAAATATATTGATAGAAGCCACAAAAAGTTGTTAACTTAGTATCCAGAGTGCCCTCTCTGTATAATAAATTTAAAAGGATTAAGAGACCTCCAATAACTTTCAAAGTTATCAGAAATATCACTTAAGGGTGTAACTTATAATGGCACCGTAAAAGTACGCTGTCGATTAAAACATATGAAGTACTGACCGAAATTAAAAAAATATTTCGTTCATATTTTTTGAATTCATGCGTCCATAAATATCTTGGAACTTTTATGGTGAGATAAAAATGTAATCCACTTGGGACTGTGATCAGTTTTTGAGACTTTATATAGAATCTGATAGCCTGGGAAGTACATACATCTTCACATTTTCTCCACAATAATGTTGTTTGCTTTGTGTCTTAGCTTCATTTTTATATGCAAGGAGGCTTCTCGCTAGAAAGGAAGGGAGCAGTGATAAGAAAGTTGTCTACCATCCCAAGGTGACGCAATGGTAGACACAATATGCTAATGACTTGCTCCCTCTATCGGACGATTATTTCTATCGAATTTATATGCGCTGAAACTTTGTAATAAATTTACGGACATCAGTTTTGTTCAAGGCCTTCACCGGCCAGATTACCGCACCGCCTCGGTATCCGCTAACTTTGTGCCCGCTATTGTCGGCCTCCTGCTGCTGTCTTTGGGCTGACCCGAACGCATCAATGTCAATCCTTTTGGTTTGGTACCGCTCACAAGTAGCCCAACGTCTCAAGCCTTTTGATCCGGCGAATCCTTTGGCGCCTATTGAATGTCTTGCCTGTTGTTGGACTCGTCTTTCCGTATCTTGTTTCCTGGCGTCATCCATATTGCACTGTTGTCACATATCATATCCTGTCAGTCTACTCAATTGAACTGAATTTAAGTCGTTTAATTTTTTTTAGGAAAAACCAGTCTAGTATTTTTTACACATTAATCCTGACCAAACAAAGCGTAATTTTTACCTGACTCTAGTATCAACAATAATATATTCTCCTTATACCTTACCGAACTACAAAAAATGCTAGCCGTTCCAGTGCTCGAAAAACTTGGTGTAGTCTATCTAGCGGACCCTATTGAATCCAACTGTGGTCACAGTAACTCTTTTTCGTACATAATCTCCAAGTTTCCTAAAACACCAGCAATCCAGTATTCGTTACCTATAAGAAATGCCGCAAACATAGCCATTTTCCGCCAAATTTTGACATCCAACTAATCTAATGTATTACCTGCCTGCCTTATCAATAATAATCTCATCTCTTTTTTTTTACCTTAGCGAGCTTCAACGCGAGATGATAGCCCCTCCCGAGCTAGAAGAACTGAACCAGTATGCCATTCTAAAGGAATATCCCACCAACTTGCATAACTTTAATTTGCAGCGTCAGCGCCATCTATTGCCCAGCTGGGCAACAAAACGGACTAGAGCTCTACGTGATTCACTTATCGAGTGTGTTCGACTGCATCGCTTCATCTTGAACAGCTGCAGTGAACTGGAGCGTCTATTTAGTCCATATTGCCTGATTAAATCACTGCAGATCACCTTTCAGCTATGTCTCCTGGTCTTTGTGGGCGTCTCCGGTGAACGTACCGCGATGCGTGCCATTAATCAGCTCCAGTATCTAACGCTCACCTTTCTCGAGCTAATGATGTTCACATACTGTGGAGAACTGCTTCGCAGGCACAGCGTGCGTGCTGGAGAGGCATATTGGCGTTCCCCATGGTGGCAACATGCACACGAGATACGCCAGGATGTGCTCATCTTTTTGGTGAATAGTCGACGTGCCGTGCAAGTTACAGCCGGCAAGTTTTATGTCATGGATGTTAATCGATTGCGTTCGGTGAGTACAGAAATGGATACTAGCATCTCTCCAAGCTATAGGTTATAAATACATAACTAAGTGACTATTTTCCTGATTACTTACAGGTCGTCACGCAAGCTTTCTCATTTCTTACGCTGCTACAAAAGTTGGCGGCCAAGAGGGAACCAACTTAAAAAGGTAGAGAGCTTTAGGGCAGTGCGAGATTATGATACTCAGGAAATATTTATATTCTTCACTATTATATGTAAACTTAAAGTTATTTTGTTAACGAACACTTTTTCCAACTTGTTATCAAAACTTTGGGTCTGAAAATATGTTGCCGCTGTTCCCACAGGCCTTAAAGAAAAAGAAAGCTCCGAACATTTAAATACCTCAGTCGAATGCCTAGATCTCGAAGACCTTCTTTGAGCTAATCGATATTATTATATCAATCTTATGCAAGTATTTATTAAAAAATATTCTTTCATAATATTAAAAAAATGTTTATAACCCTTGTGAAAAATTTCCATTTTATCAAAGAATGAAACGTTTTTCTAAAATTAGAATTGGGTTCAGAAGTGTCTTGGACTAACCCGAAAATCGAGGTGCTGCCATATAGTGGAATCTAATTTTAAGGATAAATAAAATAAACTGTTGTTTCCTGATTAGTTGGCATAAATCAAAATGTTAAAGTCTGTTCCTGTCAAGCGTTCATTACCATATACGAAGTTAAGATGGCCATAATATCTTAGCATTTCCTTCCTTAAAAAGCCTTTCATAACTATCAAAAAATCTTGAATGAACGTGTCTTCACTGATGCATAAGTGGATTTTTGTTGTTGGTATTGCCCTGACCCATTCAAAAATAATGCGCACACATTTATTCACTCCAGGTTGGCATGTCCTTAACAAAGGTGCAATTTGCAGCTTATCGAATATACGAGGGTAGATTGTAAAGTAAAAGAGCTTTGAACGAAGATTAGAAATGGGATTTTCGAAAAAAAAAAGTGAGAAGGTTCTTAGAAGTTGCTTCGAGTTAACCATATGATATATGATTTGAAAAAATTCTTTTTCTATACCATCATACATCTTATGGCTCAAGAAACTAGAGTCTAGTTATACCTAGATTAGACATTGTTTTTGCAGTTTACAGAAGAGAGGATTCAAAACTGATATATTTTTGCCTAACTCTTATTAGTTTTCAAGCATTCTTAGCCTTAAATTTTGATCTGATTACCTTAAAATACGGTTGAATGGAATTGAGTTCTTTTACCATTGCAGTTTATCGATATTAATCGGATAGCTTAAATTTCGGACGAAGCTATTTATTTTATGATGTTTGTGAGTACTAAGAAGGAATTTTTTGAAAATTCCGCTGATAAATGAAAGGAACGGTAGGTCAAAGATTATAGAGAAGCCTTTCCTAAGCTTGGAACTAATCAACAATTATTATTGGAAATTGGAGGGACATATATATGAGATTTTATGTTTCTTTATCGTCCTATCTATTTTAAATTAGGCTTCTAGGCTTAAAACGAGTATTTTAGGTAGGTTAGTTATTGGGAGCAATTGTTATATATTATCCAATCAACTTGAAATGAGTAATTGAATTATATCGAATTTTTGGATTTTACTTCTACGCAAGCTAATGCAGATGATTTCAGAAAAAATACTAAAGAACCGAAAGAAATTGTTTTGTGTCCTTAGGAATCAGCGTAAAATTTATGTAATAACCTATGTATACCTATGACACAAGCTTCTTTTGCAGCTTATACCTATAACTCAGCAACGGCTGAACCAAATTTTATGCTCTTTGATTTATTGGGTTTGTAAATACTCCCAGAAAGGTGAACTTCAAAATTTCAAGTGAATTTAAATTTACTAATTGTGGAACAACTGTATGGAGTCTCGATCTGGTGGCTTGCCTTAGATAAGGGGACCAAACCTAAAAAGTTAAGTAGGGTTCAGAGAGCCGCCGAACTTACCATTAGTGGTTCTCTACACTCCACCCCAAACGCAATACTCGATGTTATTCTAAGCCTCCTACCACTGAACAAAGAGCGGAACAAAAAGCCATTCTATGTATCAGCTTTACACATGAGAGTGCCGAAAAAATGGAATGACCAAAATTTTGGTCATGCAAAGATTCTTAAGGGAAACCCACTTATTCCCGAAAGCACAGACTACTGCATACCGCAGGAACATTTTATAACTAAATTCAGAGCCTATATTCCAACCAAGGAGGAGTGGAATACGGGAGTACTACGCCCAGCTGGCTCAATAAAGATATACACGGACGGACGTCCGTTGAGGTTTTCAACGTTAGAACTGCTTCCCGGCCCCCGGACCACTGCAGTGTTTTTCAGGTAGAGGTCACTGAAATCCAGGAGGCTACGATATCAATATGAAACCAACAAGTTCGAAACAAGAACATTTGTATCTACTCGAACAGCCAAGCAGCTATTAAGTCTAGAGTTTCGATGACTTCGTGTATGGAGTCAGTAAATAACTGCCGCTTGTCCCTAGGGGAGATGGCTGAGCAGTTTTCAATTCACATCATATGGGTCCCAGGACATAGGGACTTCAAGGGTAACTGTATTGCGGATGAGCTCGCTAGACAAGGAACTACCAGCATCCTCCTTCAAGACAAGGAGGTCCGGGGTATACCCATGGCCAGCTGTAAACTGAGAATACGAAATTTGTTCCCTCTCTGTGCAAATAAAACGTGGAGTCGGACATCGAACACGTGTAAGATCTCGCGGCAAACCTGGCCGACATACTGCAGTGAAAGAACCAAAGAACTTTGCTGTCTGAATAGAGCCCAGTGCTCATCTGTTATTCATGCTATCACGGGACAATAACTGTTGGGAAAACACGTATCCAGGTTCCCACCATGAATTCTGTAGAAGCCATGGAGATGAGGAGGAGCTGGAGACGGTGGAACACTTTTTCTGTCATTGCCCTGGGCTGGGTAGTAAAAGATTTAGGTTCCTGAAGTCATACTTTCTGGACTATTTATCTCTGCTCTCTGAACAGAGTTCAAAATGCCTTCTGAGGTTCATTCAGTCTGCCGGATGGCTTCCTCCCCTCTTATAGGGGACCTCTCAAGTGGGGAAGAGTGGTGATATTGCTCAATGTAGTGTTATCGCGTATAGCGTTGCCGCCCTAACCTAACATAACCTAATTGTGCAACAAAGTAGTTAATTTGCTTTAAAAACTGACGATCCTCAAATTGAATTTGAGGAAAATCTTATTTCGAAAGTTTTTAAGATCCCTACCGATATGCATTATGAATTTTAGGAAATACATTTTTCGATAAGTCTGCCATAAGGGCACAATTTGATGTCTTATAATACACAAGAGGAAAAAATTTGGATTAACTTATAAGAGGGCCAATAATTTTTAGTAGTTGATTGCCTTAATTATCAGAAATTCTATTATCCTAACTAAAAATTTTTTTATTATATGGCGGATTCAATTACAATGTGTATATAAACACGTCTTCATTGTGTTGCTCTCTGCTATTGATGGATTGCTCTCCTTTGTATTCCTTGTCAACGATGCTCACTTATTCTATTTTCTCCTGCTAATCTCTCTTTGTGCTCTCACTCTATATGCTTTTTACTGTAACCCACCGTTGTCTCATCTCACTTTTCACCTATGATAATTTTATATATATGTTTAGCAAATCGATTACGTTGATTCGTTTTAGTTTCCTTATTGAGATACTTTCCAAAAATTTTGGATGCTCCCCACATTATTCCAAACGATTATTTCTTCTCTAGTCCGATTACTTCTTGTCCCGACCTCGTTAAGGTTCGACCCTGGTAAGTAGTATTCCACACGCATAAAGGTAGTTAGCGGGCAACCGAATAGCGCAAAAAGTGAAAAGTAACCGTATTTCCGAAATGTAAAAAGCTAAGCGAAAAAGGTAATAATCTGTTGGAAGAAGAAGCAGAATAAGGAGAATAAGAAGAGGAAGCAGCACGTGAGGGCGCATTAAATAGGCGGGAACAAAAAACAACCGGAAACACAAAAGCAAGCTAAACAAATGACTCACTATAAATACACGTTGAATACTTACCAGGTCATAATGCCGTTATGCCTAGTCACCAAAAATTTTCAGAAAAGTCAAAGAAAAGTTTTCGCCGTTGTGCGCGCGCCTCTCGAACAGTGACGTAGTCAAGGGGGAGAGGGGCCACTTTAGACTCTATAGCACCTACCCAATACCCTACGAAATTTTTAACTGAGTCCACACCTGCACTTGAGTGTGTGTGTGTGTTAGTTATGTGTGTGTGCGTGTGTCTTTGGCACAATGAAAAATGAAATGCTTAAATGAGTTGAAAAGTTTGCCATAAGTTTCAGTTGATGCTCTGTCCCGTACGTGCGTTTCCAGGCTTAAAAACCCCGAAAGATTAAAGTCGACTTTGAGGCTGCTACCAACAAAAACAACATATAGCCATAACTGCCATACACACAAATCTCAGATGCTTCAAGATTTTCAAAGATAAAAAATTAAATAAGAACTTTCTTTGTTGCCGCCAACAAACGCAGATGATATTATAGGCGCAACTTTTTTGAGTTGGGTTTGCCCGTTGGCGGCGCTTTTTTTTATCTGTGACAACTCAGCCAAATACATCTCATACGAAGTCTTATATAAAATACTTCTTAAACTCATACACGTGCTCACAGGTGGTGCAAATATTAAGTAAATATTTTCATTTGTACTCGTATTGTTTTAATGAGTAATTCAAATATTTACACAAAGAAAACGCGGTATCTTGTGGTATAAATACGATAGGTACTTAGTGGAGATGGTATCGGGATGGCACTTTCAAGGATCATGCAAAACGTTGCCAAGATGACGGCTGGTATGAAATGTAAACTTTTCTGTAGCTAAGCCAAATTTTTGAGTACACTCTCCCCTCTCGAATAAATTTGGTTTATTTTAATTTTTGTATAAAATTAACCATGACTATGCTAACTACAAGACATGCTCCATATGTAAATTAACGTACTCTACGTGAGAGTATGAGAACAAAAGATAAAGCTTTTACTCGAGCTGCACTCAGTGCTTTGTGAGGTAGCTTTTGAGATATGTAAGTTTATGCGTCCAAGCTTGGAGAAGCTTTGAGCTTTGAAGCTATATTTAGAGTTGGAAAGGATTATGTGAAGCAAGACTTACTTATTGTCCTAATTTGAATGTATCAATGAAAAGAACATAAAATAAATTAAAATACTTAATTAAAATATATTTCGAATAAAAGAAAAAAAATCTCGAGGTGTTACAGGGCAGAAATGACGCTAGAAAATTCTACAAAAAAGTCAACCATCTGATGCAAGGTTTCAAGCCCGGCGCATCAAACTTCCGGGATGCAGATGGGAATCTGGTTACAGATACGCAGTGTACGCTTAGGTTATGGAGGTATCATTTCTCCAAGCTGCTTCGAGGCGACGACGCCACAAATGCCGCCATTGGGGAAAACAATCCTATACCACCAACCAACGACAATATGTGTGTCCCACCACCTAGCCATGAAGAAGACCGAGTTGCAATAATGTAGCTCAAAAACAACAAAGCAGCCGCTTCTGATGGACTGCCGGGAGAGTTGTTTAAGGCTGGTGGCGACGAGCTGATAGGGTACATGCATCAGCTCCTATGCAAAATATGAAAGCTCAGTGTCCTTTGCCCTATACTGAAGAAGAGTGACCAGACGATATGCGCCAACTACCGGGGAATCAATATTATTGCCATCTCTTACAAGATCCTGTTGAGCATATTATGCGAAAGACTGAAGCCGTATGCCAACACACTGATCAGACCCTATCAGTGCGGCTTCAGACCTGGTAAGTCCACCATAGACCAGGTCTTCACTCTACGCCAAATCATAGAAAATACCACGAAAAACGATACCCATCATCTCTTCATCGATTACAAAGCTGCATTCGATAGCCCGATAAGAGATCGCTTATACACCACCATGTTTGAGTTCGGTATTCCTGCAAAGCTTATTCGTCTTTGCAGAATGACATTAAGCGGCACCATCAGCTCTGTCAAGGTAGGAACAGACCTCTCCGAACCTTTCAATACTGTTTGAGGTTTCAGACAAGGCGACCCGCTATCATGACCTCTTCAGTTTCTTGATGGAAGGAAGGCTGGTGCACATCGCAATGGCACTATTTTTTTCAAGCGTGGCTGATGATGTCGATATCATCGGGCGTTGTAAGCGAGATGTTACTGCCGCATTTCAATCGAAAAGGAGTCTGCGAAAGTGGGTCTAGCGGTAAACAAAGGCAAGACGAAGTATATGCTGTCTACGAACAGGGACGCACGGCGTCTAAGCTCCCATGTTGCAGCGGACTGCTATACTTTTGAAGTGGTCAAGGAATTCACGTATCTTGGCACCGCCGTTAACACCGAAAATGACATCAGCCTGGAGAAAAAACGAAGAATCACACTTGCCAAAAGGCGTGACTATGGTCTCAGTAAGCAGATGTGTGGCAGAGCCTTCTCTTGACCAAGAAAACTGACACTCTACAAGACGCTCATCTTATCTGTGCTCTTATACAGTGAAGAAGTATGGGATGCATCGCGGACAGATGCATATGCTCTTGGGGTGTTCGAGAGAAAAATTCTTCGTAAAATCTTCGGTTCCGTTCGTTTCGACGACGTCTTTCTCATACGGATGAACCATGAACTGTACGAGGTCTACGATGACATAGATAGATTGTCCAGAGCATCACAATAGAACGTCTGCGCTGGCTCGGGCATGTAGTACGTATGGACAACGATGTTTCAGCGTAAAAGGTATTCGAAGCAAAAGCTGACGATGGTAGACGAAGGGGACGACCACGACTCAGATGGAAATATCAAGTGGAGGGGAACCTTTCCTTCCTTGGGATTTCTAATTGGAGACGGCGCGCGCAAGGCAGAGGATCCTGGCGAGAGCTGATGAGGTCGTTCGTAACCCGAGAACGGGTTGTCATGGCCACACAATGAATCACATAAAACCATCGTTTTGCTGAAAATTAAATGAAATGAATATAAATTCAATATCATGATATCGAAGACCACCAAAAATATAGTCACAAGATTTTGCCAGCTAATGAGCATGATCCCGGGAAAGATGACATATCTTAAATTTGGATGCAGAAAATTTGCAGCATACAGAACTTTTTTACGTTTTCATATTTGCTTTAATAAAGCTAAAAAAAATTCTAGTTCATAAAATTAAAGAGATTGCCTTGCATTAAAAGAGTTCATTGGTGGAAATTGAAAAAATGACCGCAGATCCATACAAACTGCATAACGAGCACTTCACTTGTCCTGGTTACCCCAAAAAGTACACCAGTTGGACGCTGCTTAAGCTCAACTAGTTTTTGTAAAAATCGCATCCATTTCATACCTAAAACAAATTCAAATTAAATGAGCGCAACAGGGCCAAAAGTTGGCCCTAACAGTTTGGCTATAAATGTTTTGTGGCCTTGGGCAGCAAAGCGCGAGAATATGTTTTTAAACTAATTTATTTTGAAATGCTTTCCACAATTGACTCAATCCAACTGAAAAGTGGTAAGTGGATCTTAAATGAAATCCCCTGGTTGTAGTCTCTTGGCCTAGTATGTTGTTGTTGAGTGAGTGTCCTTGAGAGACCCGCATTGATAGGCTCACAGACGCAGGAGCTTCAAAACTTTGAAGTAAATTTCGTAAAATTGAATTAACTTTTAGGCAGTAGACTAAAGGCATTTTAATTGAACACAATCAATGGAAGGCAGTTGCTTCTAGACAATGGACTTGTAATCATATTAAACGAATATAGCCAGCATGTGTGTGCTCTACCTTTGGTAAATTAAATTAACTGGTAAATTTAAATTTTGAGTGTGTGCTGAATATTTTATCTTTAAAGGTGCAAAAGCAAAGCAAAGACACGAGGCCAAAAAAGGGGGGAATTACTCGCAAAATCTCGGAAAGAAAAGTCCGATACTCACACGCTATTAAAGACAAGCAGGGAAAACTTCTCACCTCCGCAGACAATATACTGTTACTCACACCACCACTAGAATCGAGGACAGTGAAAATGCGCTAAAGGAGTTTTCAATCTAGATCGCCATCGATAGACGAAATATTTAAAACCATAAAAGACTTTAAAAATAATAAAGCTTAAGGCTAGCCCAACCATCATCGCTAATGCCTTATCACCCATTCTCTCGAGCATATGGGATCTAGAACGTTTACCGTACTAATGACTGCGAGGTATTCTTATAAAGATTCCAAAAATTACCGAGGTATTAGCCTCATATCAGTTCCATCAAAAATACTCACTAGGATTCTTTGTAACCGTATAAAGGATAAATAAGACCAGTCAATTAGAATACAACAATCTGGCTTCCTCCCAAATCGATCCTGCACGGACCAAATTAATACGCTTAGAATAATTCTCGAACAATGTAATGAATGGCGAGCTACACTCCAACTATTCTTTATCGACTACTCGACGGCATTCGACCCTTATCTCCCAGGACCATACCTGGGAACCATTAACACGTCGAGGAATAACAGAAAAAGATCATTTAAGGTGATATAATGTCTTAATTCTCCAAATTTTGCATAACAGTCAATTATCTGCAGCAGTACAACCAACAACAGGGGTACGACAAGAGTTGTCTCTTCTCCCCCGTTCTCTTTCTGATCGTTCTAGATGACATGCTGCAAAAAGCGGTTGACGATCACAAGCGGAGCATCCAATGGATACTCAATGAATATCTCGAAGACCTAGAGTACGGGGATTTGTCTTATTCCCCCCCGACACTTAGACACGCAAAATAAATATATGATGTTGTAACAGAATCTAGTAAAAAGGGCTTTACAATTAATAGAGCAAAAACAAAATGTCTCTGTCTAAGCGCAAAAAACAATGCCCTCCCTTTATGGTAAATAACTGTCCGATTAAAGAAGTTACCAACTTCACGTACCTTGGCAGTATAATCGCAGGAGATGGAGATACCAGCGTGGATGTTGAGGCCAGAATCAGCAAAGCAAAAGCAGAGTTTGGACAGCTTAGTCAAATCTGGAGTTCTACCATGTTATCGTACACCACTAAGCTACGCATATTTCGGTCAAACGTTAAATCTATTTTCTTGTATGAATGCGAAACTTGGTTTACGACAGTGAGTCTAACCCATAAGATTCAAGGATTTATTAACAACTGTCAGCGATGAATCTTGAAAATCTGGTGGCCTAATGTTATATCAAACGATGATCTCCACAGATGATCCAACGAGATACCCATCGGCAATGAAATAAAGCCTTGGAAATGGCGGAGGATGGGCCATACTCTTCCAAAACAGCCAAACGAAATATTAAGGCAATGGACTGGAATCCACAAGGAATAGAACGTAGAGGGCGTCCAAAAACAACTTGGCGAAGAACTCTGCAAAGAGAAGTTAAAGATGCCGAAAGACCTATGGCGAATTAAAAGCTCTAGCTCACAACCGGGATCAATGGAAAAAATTCAGGACATAAGAAGTAGAAGAATAGTGGGCCTTGGGCTTTATTTATTGCGAGATTTAAATCTTGTCAGCGTGTTAAAACAAATCCGCATAAGAAAAGTGGCCCTACCAAGAAATAATTCTTGCAAACAATTGCACGTCGATGTTGACGGCACCTAGGGTTTTTCCACTGAACGAACCTTTTCCTAGTACACCTGTACCATCAATGTTTAATAACCAAACCACACAGCTGGCCCAACCTGTATCTTCCATGGTCACAATTTTTGTTAGAAAACAATACTTGTTTTACTATGTTTCCCTCCACAGAACGACCATACTCCTAATATCTGTACCATGAGTGTTTAACAGCCAAACCAACAGTTGCACCACCCTGTATCTGACATGGTCACTAGTATATCATAATTTTTGTTAGAAAACAATACTTGCCTCAACTATGTTTCCCTCCACAGAACGTCCATACTCCTATTACCTGTGCCATGAGTGTTTAACAACCACACCAACAGATGACCCACCCAGTATATTCCAAAGTCACTAGTATATAATCATTTTTGTTAGAAAAACTGGCTTCAACTATGCTTTTTTCACAGAACGAATATTTTCGTAGTACACCTGTATTCTCAGTGTCTTACAACCAACCCAACAGTTGACCCACTCTGTATCTTCTATAGTCACTAGTTTATTATAATTTTTGCTAGAAATGCTCAACCTCGCCTTAACTATATTTTCTTTCGCAGAACGACCATACTCCTAATACCTGTACCATGAGTGTTAAACAACCACACCAACAGTTGCCCCACCCTGTATCTTCCATAATCACTAGTATATCATAATGTTTAATAAAAAACCCAAATTACAAAACGCAGCCTTTAGCTAAATTGACATCATTAAAATTTCCCTAAAAGTTTACTAAAGCTTTATTATTTCAACACATATTAATCGTAAAATATAATTCTTAATATTAAAATAAAACATAGATTTAATGCTTGTACAAGTTATGCCACCATTTTGAAATATTAAAAAAAGAAAAATCACAATAAGAAAAAAAACAATCACTGCTGCGCAACATTCCGGCCTACATGTCGCATACGTAATGCTAATTATGCATACAGGATTATTATCCTTTTTGTTGGCAGCTTTTCGCTAACATAAATAATCCTCTCAATTTTTGTTATTTAATGTTTGCTG
Source organism: Chymomyza amoena (assembly GCA_037043745.1). NCBI lineage: Eukaryota > Metazoa > Arthropoda > Insecta > Diptera > Drosophilidae > Chymomyza > Chymomyza amoena. Next base: position 39,390 of record JBAMAX010002357.1, on the reverse strand, counting down.
GCAATCAAATTGCAATTTAAACATAAATTAAATGTTAATTGCAGTTTGCCAAATTGACACTAAAAATGAATTAACGTTTGGTACAGTCGCGACAAGCAGACTATAAAAAATTAACGAAGATATGATTAATTTATACAATTTCATTGATTGGAATTACAAAGTATAACGTTAACTGGCATAAGTTGACAAATTTTTTGTTTAAAGTCGAAATTTTCATTATCGAATATCTTAATCTTGGTAATATTCTCTAATAGAACATATATAAAGTACGCTTACGTTCAAAAATCACCTTTTTTTAACACAAAAAAGTACGAAACTTTACATCAACTTTAAGATAGGAAAAAGTTTCTTTAACTTAGATTTCTTAATTAAAAAAAATATTTTAAATAAAGTAGATGAATTAAAAATTAATAGAGTTCAGCTTCATGCAACCATACACAATGTCGCCCACGTTACAAGGTGGGCTAAAAAGTTCGTAGGCTGACCCATATATGACGTTACTAGAATTAATTTCATATGAGTTTCAGTTATTACAATCTTTCAAAAGAATCGTGAATAAATTTGACAGCTGTCGGACTATTGCTTCGTCAGATACACCATTCTGAGTGAAGCTACTTTTGTTATTGTGAAAAACATGGAAAAAATCGAATTTCGTGTGTTGAGTAAACATTACTTTTTGGCGAAAAAAAAAACTATTGAAGCCAAGGTTTGGCTTGATAAACATTATTTGGACTCTGCACCAGCAAAATCAACGGTTGAGAAATGGGCTTCCAAATTTAAACGTGGCGAAATGAGGACCGAAGACGATGCACTGAGAGGACGCCCAAAAGAGGCTGTCACGGACGAAAACATCAAAAAAGTCCATAAAATAATTTTGGGTGATCGTAAAGTGAAGTTGTTCGAGATAGCTGAGAATCTAAAGATATCAAAGGAACGAGATAGACACATTGTCCATGACTATTTGGACATGCGAAAGTGCAAAGTGGGTGCCGCGCGTGCTCTCGGTCGATCAAAAGCAACAACGAGTTGATGATTCGGAGTAAAGTTTTAGCGATTTTCAACCGTAATAGTAACGAGTCGATATATGTTATCACAATGGACGAAATATGGCTCCATCACTACACTCCAGAGTCCAATCGACAGTCAGCCGAGTTGAATGCAGGCTGTGAACTGACTCCAAAGCGTGGAATGTCGGAAACAGTCTGTGGGCAAGGTCATGGCATCGTTATTTTGGAATGCACACGGTATAATTAATATCGAATATCTCGAAAAGAGTAAGACCATAAACAGCAACTATTACATAGCGTTATCGAAGCGTTTGGCGGACGAAATCGCTATAAAACGACTACATTTAAAGAAGAAAAAAGAGCGGTTTCATCAAGACAACCGTGTACAAATCAATGAAAACGATAACAAAATTGAATAAATTTTATTATTTATCCAATCCGAATTATCCAGATTATCCAGCATCCGTCGCATACTGAAAAATGATCTCAAGGTCAAGCCTTACAAGATCCAAAAGGCACATGATCTCACACCGAAGCAGCAACAAGTCAGACTTGAGAGAGCGAAGGAGTTGCTTCGCTTGGCCGAAAGCGGTCAATTGCCGAACATTGTGTTTTCCGACGAGAAAATTTTTACAATTGAGCAATTCGTAAACTCTCAAAACGATAGGGTTTACTTGAGGGAACGTTCATACGAGAATTTGAGTCATCGATTGGCCACCAGGAGGCAGCACCCGCCACAGATAATGGTTTGGGCCGCTGTAACCGCAGATGGGCGCTCTCCAATCGTTTTCATCGAGCCTGGCGTCAAGGTTAATGCGCAATATTATCGGGAAAGTATTCTGGAGGTTGCTTTGAAGCCGTGGGCAGACAAACATTTCGGTGGCAGACCATGGACGTTTCAACAGGACTCGGCACCGTCTCACAAAGCTCGAGTGAACCAAGAATGGCTGAAAAACAACGTTCCGAACTTCATAACGTCCACACGATGGCTCTCGAATTCACCAGACGCGAATCCGATGGATTATTCTCTTTGGGCCATTTTGGAGAGCAAGGTCCGAACTAAAAGATACAACAGTCTCGAGGCGCTGAAAAAAGCCATTGTCCACGAGTGGGCCAAAATACCTGCAAGTCACATTCGGGCAGCTTGCAATTCATTTTTGGACCGTCTCAAGGCCATAGTGAAGGCAAAAGGTGGGCATATTGAGCGAAAGTAAATTGTTTCTAAATTTCGTATTATTTTTACACATTTTGTACCTTGAATTGAGTAAAGGTAATTTTCCAAAATGAATTTATGGCCTTTTTAATTGGTTACACTTCGAGTGCCGGACCCTGTATAACAGACCCCAAGTCCTTTATACCAAAATGATTATCATAACCTCGGGTAGCTATTGACCCATATAGTCAAAAATATACAAAACGCGTCAAAATTTGACTCTAGCTAATTATGGTTACAAGTGAACTGGAATCACAATTTAGCTGATTTAATTGGCTCTAATGAAAAAATCCACATCTAAATTTTATCGATTCGGTCCCGCCACTCACCGCAAACGATTTGCCGTGTTTTCTCCCACACCCTTCAACATATCAACTTAAAACTTACCCCATATACTTTAAATAGCATTTTTGATGTAACTTTCGAGTTTTATTACAATCGGTAAACATTTTCGGAGCTTATAGGTATAAATATCGAATTTCACAAAACAAAAAATTAATTCCAATTATAAAGTTCTTAGTAGGAATATGCAGAAAAATTTTTTTCGATAAAAAAGGTTCAGGGTATTCCACTGTCGGGCACCGCCTTGACTGTACCTTATTGTTTTTATTGACTCAGTTCGATTTTTTTTCGGACAGTCCAGTACTTATACGGTATATATTGACATTAATCGAATGATTAATTTTATTAGATTCATTTTTACGAATGCAGTTGTCTATAAATTTATATCGTTCACATTCATTTTGTAGGTCTCCGGCATTCTCTGTATTTATCACAGGGAAATCTTAAGTAACAATATATATAGGGTATTAATAAAAAAGTACATAAATAAAAGTTTGATCATAGAGCGCTAATATATCGAGCTTCGAGGTCTTACTATACACACTATCATCCAGAATTGGAACCATCCAGCTCTTAAATTTATTGCATAGAGCGCTGCCATGACATGGACTTATCAGCGCGGTCAGCTGCATGATTTTTGTACTCTAATTTCAGCATAAGCTTATGCCACACAGACCACAGTGAGTTTGACTTTTTTGCGCCGATAAGCTCATGTCATATAAGCTCATGTCAGCGCACGGCTTTATATAAACAAATAAAATATAGCTATACCGACTTAAAAATACGCTTACCTGTTTAAAATTAATAATACTTGAAATTAGTAGATGAGTAAATTAAACTGAATCGTTTTTAGCCATCTTAGGCCTTCAAAGGCATTCCCGGTATTTACCTTTTTTTTAAACTTTCACACATTTACTTTTAAAAATCAAGCAAGCACTTGCACAACACAAAATAAAAAAAAAAAACACCAATATTTTAAGCTGCTCCCGGCATCATTATATGTTTTAGCCATATTATTAAACACTTGCACTTTTGGCTTAAATAACTTAGCACATTTTATATAATATAACTTTTAACTTACTGCAACTAATAAACAATTTCATTTCAATACTCAAACACTTAAAAAAAACAAAAACAATTTTTAAGATGGCGCTCACGGCATCAATAAATGTTTTAGCCAGATTATTAAACACTTGCACTTTTTGTTATTATTACAAACACAACACGTAACATATTTTTTATTATTTAATTCACAGACTTGCCGCCAATAAACGATTTAAATAATAAAATTGTACACTCCAACAAAAATGAAAAAAAAATTTGCTTTGTTGAGACTTCCAAGGCGCTGCCGGCAGCAACAAGTGTTTAAGCCAGCTTTTTATGCTTTGCAACAACACGCAATTGTATGTAAATTAATTTAAATAACATATTAGACATATTTTTTATAAATTAACACTTGTTGCAATGTGCAAATTAAAAAATTTATTATTTTTTCACGGCTTAGGCAAATTTGCCGCTTTTTTCTTTTTTCTTATGCGCTCTTTTGATGTTGCCAGATCGGCGCACTGCTTGTGAACTAGTTCAAATATAGTGCAAAATGATTGCTCTTATTGGTTACTGTGCTTCTGGCTACGCTGTAACGACTGACTAAAGAAGAATAGAAAGAGAGCGAATTGAGCGCAGGCAGACTAAAGAAGAATAGAAAGAGAGCGAATTGAGCGCAAATGTGCAGGATATTATCGGCTGACACCGACTTCAATATGCCCTTACATATCGAGGCTATCGTAGCTTGGATGATATTTTAAAACATGTTGAATGACACGTTTGGGTTGGTATTAACAAAAATTGATTTTTGGGAAGCTAAGCTTTATTATAAATGGAAAATGTGAATTACTAGTGCTTAGTAATTGGTGTCATATCAAAAAAAATTTGATTAAAATGTTTAATAATAGTGTCGAAAATGTGAAGTTGAAATGAATCCAAATAGTTCATTCGTTTTTCAGAGCAGGACGTAGCAGGTCAATGTTTCAATCAAATGCACGTTTTTGTTACACAAACAGCTTTTATGCATTTATTAATATGCCCTACTGCGCTTTGGTTGAAGGGTAGTATTAGAAAATCATGGCACGGTTCGGACGCACTCTGCAGTTTGCTTGAAAATTTATTAGTTAACGCGTCGCGAAAAAGTGTAAAAATGCTTAAAATTAATCAGTGATATAATTATGCACAATAACAACAATTAAAAATTAAACAAATACTGTTTAAATAGTTTGTTTAAAACAATTAATGATTGCGTAATTAATTTGGCAAGTGGCAACTGAAGTGCGAAAAAGAAGCTCAATCGGTAGAGTTCAAAATGTGCGTGGGTGTGAAGAGATGCGCAGCATATGACTTTTTTTGTGTTATATTTGGTTTTTTGCATAGACAGTTACAAGCGCAAGTACGTGTGTGCATATTGCGCTCTTTGGGTTTTGTCTTGTGCTATTTTCTATTCTGTGTTAAAGGCAATATGTGCAAGCCATGCGGCTGATCTGCGCTAGTGCTAAAATTGTGCGTGAGATGTGAAGAGATGCGCAAGCCGTTAACGTTTTTTTGTTTTTTTTTTTGTGCTGTGAGAGTTTAAAGTGCAAGTGAGCGGCTGATCTGCGCTAGTGTTCAAATTGTGCTTGGGTGTGAAGAGATGCGCAAGCAGTTAAAGTTTTTTGATTTTTTTTTGTGCCGTCAGAGTTTGAAATGCAAATGTGTGTGTGCATATTGCGCTCTTTGGTTTTTGTCTTGTGTTAATTTTCGGTGCGGCTGATCGGCGTTAGTATTAAATTATGCGTTTGTGTGAGAAGATGCGCAAGCATATAAAAGTTTTTTTTATTTTTTTTTTTTTTTGTGACAGTTACAATTGCAAGTGTGTGTATGTGTGCATATTGCGCTCCTTGATTTCTTCTTTGTGCAATTTTCTATAGTGTGTTAGAAGCAACAAGTGCAAGCAGTGCGGCTGATCTGCGTTTTTATATTTTACAAGCATCTTGGCCTTCTCGGGTGTGTTTAGTTACGCGCATTTTAACGTGAGTGCGAGTAGTGCGTTTTTCGTTTAATGAACTGCCGTGCGTAAAGATAATAATTTAATATAATAATAATAAACGATAAGCTGCATTGCAATAACTTCATTTTTGTTCCATAAAAATAAAAAGCCTTTGCAGGTTAGTAAGCATGCTTTTTTTTTTATTAAAACAATATACATATCACATCTGTTTAAAAAAATCAATTTAAGTAACCAAAAACCTAACCTAAACAAGCTTCACCTTAAGGTAATTTGTAACTAAACTAGTTGCGAATTTTAAGCTGATACTTATAATAAAAAAATAAAATAAGAAACGATTTGCTTAATCATACTTCGCATATTGCGTACACTTAACTTCAATTGAATTTAAAACAAAAGCATTAAAAACCCTCAAGGACCTATATTTCACCATTTAATGTGCAATCGAACGATTGTGCTATAAATTATATATCAATATTTTATAAAGTACCATCGGAGAGGCGATAGAGCGAGTTATTAAAAACAGTGGGAAATTTTAATCAATACCAATGCATAACAGACCGTTGCACATTTAAATTTATATTGATGTATAAATAAACATATATCCTGCATATATATATATATGAATACATATATCACAATGATATGGTAGAGCTCTTGCCTTTGTTACACTCCATTCTTTATTTGTTGTTGCACACTTAAATCAAAATATTTTTCACCAACATTCGTCCAGGTGAAATGTATACAAAAGAGCCAACAAAACGCGCGAATAATGAAATGGGAACAACCGAGTGAGCTTTCCACTGCAATGGTTATCCATAGTCCTTTATTGTAGGACTTTGTTTGGTAGATTTTAATGCGCTTATTTGTACTGTTGGTCAGGACGACTGTCCTGGCGATTGTTCGAGAGTAAATAGCGAAATATTTTACACAAAAAAACCATTTACGAGCGGTTCGTTTGGTTCGCTTTTACGGCAATTGCAATTTGCGTACAGTCAAGTCAAAAAGTCTACGTACCTCATTAGTTTCATTGTTGATACTGAACGATTTTTATTTAAAAAAAAAATATTCTTACGCGTCTAGATTATTTTTTCAAATTTATTGCGACTTATTAAATGAAGCTTCTTCTTCCTCTTCTGTCACCCTCGACTCCCAGTGGAGCATAAGGCCTCGATCATCCTCTTGTATCGAACTCTATTACAGGATTCACGGCAGATATCATTCCATGATATGATGTAATTCATGATCAAAAGATCTTCTCCATGTTTTTGCTGGCGCATCAACGCGACGACCTCTCCCCTGAATATTCCAACGATGTTCTCATTGGATCTCCGATTTGCTTAGTTGTTAGTATTGCCAGATTGCCTTTGGCCTTCCCACTCGTCTGCTTCCTTGGGGGCTCTTGATGCTCGCATTGAAGATCCTCAGCTTTGTTCTTCTGCTTATTTGCTGGTTTCTTCATATGCGGAATAACCGTCCAAACGCTGATCGTGATTTGCTTAGACGATTCTCTATATCCTCATCCACCCCACCACTGGTGTAAATTGTGGTGCCAAGGTATGAGAAACTATCGACAAAGTCGATAGTGTTCCCGCAGATGGTTATGCTACCTTGGCTGGTGTGGTTGAGACGCATGGCTTTGGTTTTGTATGCGTTTATCGAGAGTCCAACTTTGCTGGCCAGGATCTCGAGATCATTCACTTTGGCTTGGATATCACTTAGTTTATGAGAGATGAGACAAATGTCGTCCGCGTAATCTACAATTGGATTCATTTATCAACGAAATATTTTAGCTTGAACTTACCACGTCCAAATCCTTAGTGCTTGCTGGTAGTAAAGCAGGAGATTGACAGGGTACCTATTTGAGGCATAACTCCATTTCGTAGGATATTGTAGTCGAAAAAAAGAAAAACAAGCGAAATGAATGCTCCATTCCCGAGATATGAAAAAAAATTACACGACTTCTGTATATAGATTTTTGTAGATATTTTTTTCCGAAAGGGTTCCTTACAAAGAGGTGCGACCAAGAAGGTCTTTTGTACCATACCCATAAATTAAAACAAAAGACCTTCCGCTTTCCGCATGTATAGCAATAGGTCTTTTGTTGGTATTGACCTAAGATGGAAGGGACTAATCCGTTCCTTTCTCATGTGACAGGCTCTGTCCCATACCAGCGCTGGGCAGTCACAGAGAATATGTCTGGTGGTTTCATCGTCTTCTAGACAGAGAGTGCAGGACTCTGAAGAGTCCGATAGGCCAATTTTCTGCAGATGGTATTTAACAGTGTAGTGTCCAGATAGGTAAACTACCAGGAGCTTTAGGTCCGCTCTGCCAAAACCTTTTGTCTTGATCGTATCCAGAGTTTTGACTGGCACTTTTGCTTGACGTAGCCCCGGTAAGGAGAACCAGTATCTATTATGTTCTCATGCAGCCCATTTGATTATCATGGTTTTGATTGTGGACCAACCAATACCACCGAATGGCGCAGGAGATGTAGTCAGGGTGGAGGCACCCTGTTGTGCTAGATCGTCAGCGATCGTGTTATCAACCACTCCTGAGTGTCCAGTTACATAACATACAAAGACTTTGTTCCGGGCGGAGAACGTTTGAAGGTAGTTGTGGCATTCTTTAACCAACCTGGAGGAAATGCTCCAGGGTGACAATGCTCAAATATCAGCTTAGCTATCTGAATAAATGCAGATATTTGCCCCCTAGCTCCCTTGGAAGGATACTAAGGACGCAGATCTCTATGGCATGAATCTCCGCTTGAAAGACGCTGGGCCAGATGACCATTGCGATAGAGATTCTGGTGTTGAGTCGAACGATTCCAACACCTACACCCTGCTCAGTTTTTGACTCATCCGTGAACCATTGTTGCCACCGGAGGTTTCGACAGGGGCTGCCATCAGCCCAAGTCTCGAATTGAAAGAAAAGATCTAAATTTCTTGTTATGAAATAATTCGGTGATCATAAGATCTGATCTAGAGCAGACCAATACGTCAGGAAGGGAATATATAAGTCGGCATAACCCGTGCCACTTACTAAGAGTCCAGATTTAATATGGATACGTGATAGACTCTGCATGGCTGATTTTTTGATGAAAATGTGCAGTGGGGTGAGTCCAAGGACTGACTCCATGACAGCTGTCGGACAGGTACGCATCGCTCCCGAGAGAGCTATGCATATTAGTCTTTGAAGCTTGCTGCATTTATTGATGGCTGCGTCTTGGACCACCACACAAGTGCTGCATATGGGACAATAGACCGTACCAACATACGGTATATCCATTCTATAATAAGAGGGCTCAAGCCCCATGTGCTGCTAAAGAATTTTCGACAAGCCCACATGGCTCCAGTAGCTTTGGAGAGAACTAGTTTTAAGTGGGAGTTCCAGTTGAGTCGTTTGTCTAGGACCACACCTAGATATTTGACCTGGTCTGAATACTCCACCTCAGTGTTATTTATAACAAGGTTTTGAAGCTCCATGTTGTATCTCTTCGTGAAGGGAGCAATCACAGCTTTTTAGGGGTTGATGCTTAGCCCTTCACATAGACACCAGTTTAGGGTACTTTAAAGAGCATTATCCACATCTTTCTAATGGAGCTTTTTTATTTAACTGAATTATTTATATATATTAGTTTCTATAAGTCCTACAAGGACTAGAGAATACGCCCCTCGAATATAAATATTGAAAATAATGTCCTTTCAAGAAATAGAGCTCTTTGAACTCGTTGTATGTTGAGTGAATAAAGCAATCGACGAATTTGTTTTTCTGTGCTTCAACTTTTTTGACCCACTGTATATGTACGTGTGGCTGTTAAAGTCCTCTTGCCGGCTTTATGCATAACATTTCAAAAAGCAACCCGACTTAAGCGATAAGTGCACTATAGTATTTTCTTTTATGCGGTTGTTGCCGTTGCAGTTGCGCTGCTGGCCGCTAGGGGGCGCACTTGTGCATGAAAAAAGCAAAAATAAAAAAAAATAAACAGCTTTATATAGTATTGTATGTTTTAACTGCTAGGGTAACCTTTTGAACCAACTCCTAAAAGCTGCTGCCACACCCCCTCCGCCTTTTTTATGAGCTCTTAAAACAGGAAATAAAATTAAGAGACGCTGACGTGGCTTTTGGTTTTTATGGCTGCTGAAATAGTCACTTTTGTCACTTTCTCTCCTGCGCTTTGCAGGATTTATTTATTTATTTTTTATAGTCTGTTACAAATTTGTGGCTTTATTTTAAATTCACTAATAATAAAGTAGCGCATAAAAATAAGCGCCTTTTATTTGCACCTCAAAGTTGTGAGCACTTACGCTTGACATGTCGCCGACGACATGTCAATAAAGCCCACGCGAGCACACGTGGCGTATGCGCAACGTTTCTCTCTGGACATTTAAGGCTTTGAGGTCGTGGGTGTTGGCCATGTTGGTCTATGTTGGCCATGTTGGTCATTTCAATTGCAGTTTTTTATTGACTTGTGCAAAGCAAACAAAACGCGTTGCCGCCTCTGCATGCAGCGCTGCTTAATTGAGTGGAACTGCAAATGGAAATCGAAGTGTACTTGTCTGGCTGGATGTCTGCCTGTGAGTCCTTGTGGTTCCCGGGTGGGTGTCGAGAACTAAGCCAACGGCAAATGGCAGCACTTTAATGCCTTCATCATCAACAGCTATTAAGTGCCATGTCAGTGCAGCCAGCGCACTTTTCGCTTGATTTCTTTGATTTATTTTTTTACACTTTCCCTGCCATTTGTTGCTTTACATAAGTGTTAAAAAAACTCTTAAAATGGAAGTAAACCTAGGGGGAATATGCAGCGTTGTAAACTCCTAGGAGTGCTGAAACAATAGCGGAATAATGGCGGAGAAAAGCAGACACTTTAGCTTGAAGCTGGAAGTAGCAGTTGTTGAACTATATTTTAATATGAAAACACTCAGAGCTCTGACAACTAAATACATTCAGGGTATTAATTTTCTTACTGTCGGTAGAAGCATCATCTTGAGCTTGAGTTAAAACTAACTGTTCCGGGCGGCAAGAAAGCTTTGGATGATGTTAATCGTCAGAATAGTACGAGGCCGCTAGAAAAACTTTTGAACAAAGTTTAGGCTAAAGAACAAAATGTAGAAAAAATTATGGTCTGATGATATTTTGATTGATGACATGAATGGGCCTAACGGCTAGGTAAACTCTAGAATGGAATACAAAACTTTTGACCTTGACAACATCAGGTCAGTTGGTATTCAGGTTGTAAAAAAGTTTGGGTAAAATACCAAGATTCATGAAAGATGATGATGATCTGATGATATTAAGATTGATGACGTGAATCGCCCAAAAGCTAGCAGGTCTCTCATCATCATCATTGGCGAGACAACCTTGGTCGGGTTTTTGCCTGTTGTAGTTTTCGCCTCCATTCGTCGCGATCTCGGTCTTGTGTTCTCCAATATCTCAGTCCTAAATTCTCAGCATCTTGATCGACCCCATCCAACCATCTCCACCTTGGTCGACCCATTCTTCGACTGCCTACACACTGTCCAAACAGTTCGTTTAGGAGGATAGCTATCGTTCGCTCTAATTATGTGGCCAGCCCATCGTAGTCGGTCTGTTTTGAGGAATGTAATTAGGTGGGGGATGTATTTGATTTCCCTGCTACCACCCATATCTGGGAGTCATCTCGCTATCCGCCACCTGGGGATATGTGGGGAATGTTAGGCTCCTCCGGAGAGCCTCTGGGGGAGCAGACCTCTAAGATGGAAAAAAAAATTAGCTTGACGAATACCACTTGCTTCATTTTTGCAAAAAAAGGACCAAGATGAAGATGAAGATCTGATAATATTCCGATTGATCACCTCACAACAATCGCGGAATGACCCTAAGCCCTTTTGAAGAGAGAAATCGTATAGCAAAAATCTGATTAAATCCCTATGAATAGTCTGTACCAAATACTTGGGGCTGAAAGAATCCTTAAAATGAGATAAATCGTCTAAAACCCAACATGCTGTGGGGGCAGAAAAATAATTTTACACTGATGGATCATCTAACAACATACGTAAAAAAATACTGGGCTTGGGCGGAAGTCAAACTGCTCCATGTGCACAAAAGTTAAAGACGACGACTCATCTGAAGAGAAGATGCATTTAGGAAAGATATTGCAATGAATAGTCTAACTACAAACGCTGAGAGGATCCTAAGTGCTTTGGGAGAGAACAACGGCAAAGCATAATTCTGAATACAAAAGTTTTAAATACCGACTCATCTGAAGGCGAAGATGTATTTAGAAACGATTATAATCTGATGGTATTGCGATAAATGATCTAACCTTAATCGCCGAGATTATCTCAATAGCTTTTGAAGAGAAAGCTCTCTCTAATCTGTTTAAATGCCGATGAATCATCTATACCAAATACTTCTTGGTGAAAGAACGCTTCATATGAGGTTAATCGTCTAAAAACCAACATGCAGTGGGGACAGAAAAGTAATTTAATGCCGATAGGTCATGTAATAACATGCGTCGAAAAACATTAAATTGGGCCCGTGCGTAAACCAAAATGCTCCATACCAAAGTTTAAGATGACGACTTATTTGCAGATGAAGATGCATTTAGGATAAATGATGATCTGAAGATATTGCGATGTATGACCTAACTACAAACTGGAGACGAAGATGCATTTAGGCTGATGATCTGATGATGTAGCGATTGAGAGAGCCAAGGCAAGGCATAAATCTGATGAACAAAAGTTTAAGATGACGACTCATTTGAAGACCAAGATTCAGATGATGATCTAAACATATTGCGATGAATGATCTAACTACAATTGCACAGATGATCTCAACCGCTTTTGGAGAAAGCAAGGGCATAGTATAAATCTGTTGTTTAGGATGACAACTCATCTGAAGATGAAGATGCATTTAGGCAAGATGATGATCGAATGATGTGCCGATTGAGAGAGCCAAGGCAAGGCATAAATCTGATGAAATGTCAATAAATAGTCTTACAAAATTATTTTCCGCCTGGTACGCCTAAACTTTTTCAAGCTGCAAAAATGTTTAAGATGATGACTCATCTGAAGGCGAAAGATGAGCTGCATTTAGGAAAGATGATGATCTGATAATATTGCGATGAATGATCTTACAACAGATCCGATATGATCCCAAGCGCTATTGGAGAAAGTAAAGGCAAGGCATATATTTGATGCACAAAAGTTTAAGATGATGACTCATTTGAAGACCAAGATGCAGATGATGATCTGAAGATATTTTGATGAATGACTTAACTACAAACTCCGAGATGAGCTCAAGAGAAAAAGCAAAGCATAAATATAATGGCCAGAAGTTTAAGGTGACTTATCATCTGAAGACGAAGATGCACTTAGGAATGATGATGATCTAATGATATTGCAATGAAGAGAGCCAAAGAGAGCATAAATCTGATAAAATGCCGAAAAGGATGTTTTGGTCCTGGGCGTAAGCCAAACTGATCCAAGTTGCACAATAACACAATATGTTAAGATGACGACTTATCTACAAACGAGGATATATTTAGGATGATGATATGAAGATATGGCGATCAATGACCTAACTACCAATGCCGAAATGATCCCAAGCGCTTTTTGAGAGAGCAAAGACAAAATATAAATCTGATGCACAAAAAGTTTAAATGACGACCCATCTGAAGATGAAGATGCAGTTGGGAAAGATGATGATCTGATGGCAAAGTGATGAGTGATCTAACTATAGATCTAAGATAATCCCAAGTGCTTTTGAAGAGAGTAAAAAATAAATAGTCTTACAACATTATTTTGGTCCTTGGCCTAAACAAACCTGTTCCAAGTAGCAAAAAAGTTTAAGATGATGACTCATTTGAGGACCACAAAATTCGCTGAGATGATCCAAAGCCAAAGCACAAAACTGAAGAAATGCCAATCGACTTTTTTAGACCTGGGCATACTGACACTGCAGATGAGACGACAAGTTTTAGTTATGATGTATGGTAAGCAGATTAACTGTTTTTAGGATGATACTAAGTGAGATACGCACACCAGATTTAAAAACCCATCATCTTCTTTCATCTTTGGCGCCTCATCATCAACATCAAGTCATCTTTCAATTTATTATGTCGTTCTGCAATATAATTATACTTACTGTCGTTTTCTTTGTTAAGATGGTACAAAATCATTCGGAATGCATCATCTTAAGTAACTATTCTCTAAACTTTTGAAAAAAAAAGCTTAAATGTAAGATGATTGAAGGGATTGTCAAATTCGAAATTGGATTTGATCGATGTCTTTGCCAATAACTCAATTGGCACAGTGAATGATCTTTGCAAATGATCGTCATCTTTATTTTTTTTATCAACTTAAGGCAAAATTTTCATGCACTCAGAGCTGTGGCGCAATTTTCTAAATGATCTATCTTTAATCTAAAGTCGTCCGACAAAAAAAAATTCTTCTAGATATCTCAGAATTATGGTTTTTTCATGAAATTTTAATTATGAGAGATCTTTCTTAGGAACGTAAGCGTCCCGCTCAAACAAAAATTAGTCAAGAACCATAGCTAAATTTATTTCTACTGTATTTATGCATATAAAAATAATCCAGTTAATATAATCCATTTCACGCTCGCTCGTGAGCTTTAATCACCTCTTTTTCAAGTTCTCTTGATATCTGTAATAAATTTTAATTAAAAAAACACTTTGATTATTTTATTTTAATGCACATTTAATATAAATTAAAAACTTTTCAAAACTTGTGTACATAAAATGAAATACATAATCATCTTATATATTAATTAAGCTTAATATATTTATGCTAATATGTTTTACATATATTGGTTAGGTTACAATGTCTTTGACTTAAAATTTACGATTTAACTACGATTAGAGATAGTATTAGTTAGTAGCTAGTACTATATAATAGGTACATTTTCAATACTTGGTATACATTTATATGGCAATCGATGCTACTTATAAGCACATACATCTGGGATAGGCTTGAGAAATATTTTATTACTTATAACTACTTTGAGTTAATTTTTATGTTGTGAGATTTGGGCTTGAGCTGTAGGGTGTTTTTTTTTTTTTTTTATGATTTATTTTTTCTATAAAATATACAACAATAATGCTATCTGTCTATTTGTGATAAAATTAGTTACACAAATTTGTATATTTGCATTGCTGATTAAATATATTCAGGGCTACACACGCAGATACTGAACTATTGAGTTGATTGATGTCTCATGTCTCAATTTAATGGAAACCTTGAGTTTTTGTTTCAAAAAGAAAATAAGAAAATGCTCTGTTATACTATTTGGTGGTAGTTGTTGCCATAATATATACTCTCAAATAACTTACTATACTCTGCCCGAACCCAGCTCGAAATCATCTCACATCAATTTGGCTTAACTCAAACACATCACATTGCATTACAACGCAACTCATCTGAGCTCAACATCTTGCTCAACTCGACTTCACTCCACTCAACTCAATTCATCTGCACTCGTTTCATCTCATCTCATCTTATCCCAGCTAATCACATCTCATTTGTTAACGCCTCATCTGAGCTTACCCCACATTTACCTTCTTATCTGATATTCTTCCAGCCAGCTACGAACTACAGCTAAACTAATCAGGGCACGACTTGATAGGTTTTCTCCTTGTTCCAAGGAGCCAGAGAGAACTATTTTAACTTGGTTATATATTTTTTACAGTGTATAGCTTAAGCATATGCAATTATTTACATAAATTTGTCTACTCTTAACACACTCATAGCACCTAGCTACTACATTATATACTTAGTTATATACTTTGAAGTACACATCGATAGTTACATATGTGTGTGTACTCTTCTTATATTTTAGCTATTTTAAAAGCGTTTTGTCACAATGCTCCCCTTTTTTTTACTAAACAAATACTTAAACATTTAAAGGACAAATATAAACTAAACACTTAAAGTACAGTTGCTACATTCTTATATTAAATTTAATCACAAAAAGTTTGGTTTCAAAAAATGTTATTTCATAAACGTTTCAAAGTTCTAGTTCTAATGATAAAGTTTGGTTTTTGTACCAAACCAAAATAATGCTTTTCAGTTTTTTGAAAAAAGTCATCAGGGTTGGCCCAGGGCATTATTATATCTATATTAGGACTTAAATATTTTTCAAGCTCTTATTTCAGCTTTGCCTTTTTATTCTTTATTGTGGTTTAAAATGGGGAAATTATAGTTGTTGTCAGGATTGGCCACCATTAATTTGTATGGTCTTTAGGTTATGTTGCAGTACCGAATATAATCTATTATTTTGAAACGACTATTTTTCTTGTTAATTATTTAAAATTAAATTCAATTTTATACGTAGACTTTCAACATTTTCAGCGATGGGTCTAGCTGTTCAAAAAAAAAAATATTTTTAAAAAGCAAAAATGTAAAAAAAAACGTCTTGTCATTTAGAAAAAAATTTAAATATAAAATATATATACAAGTTTAAAAAAAATTATTAAAAAAACAAAATTAGAAAAATTAAATGAAAGATAATATTTATAAAAAAAATACAAGATGTTCAAACCAATTTTTTAGTTTAAGCTGACTTTGCTTGAGAAAAATATATTTTTTTATATTATATTTTTTAAGCCTAGACCCTAGTTCTTTAGCCACATAGTGTATTTTATATTGAAAAAGTTAAAAAAACTGTTGCCTGTAAAGTCGGGTTTACGGGCGAAGATTTTACGTGACAACGTCTTTTTCTCGTTAGAATATTTATTGATATGAATATTATTAAATTGCACAATAATAATTCCTATTTGAGTGATTTTGTTGAGGATAGGACGATGATAGGAGAAATAGGAAATGAAAGGAAGTGTTTCTGCTGTAATGTGTCTTGCGAAAGTCAAGTCGATGGTTGTTTCTTTTAACGTAGTTGACTTAGAAACGTTTGATCAATCAAGATTATACGTATATTTCATGAAATTATGAAACGAGTTGTCAGACTTTACGTTTTCGTATCTCTTAATAAAATAAAATTTTCTCGGCAGTAGATAATAAATAAAAAGGTATAAACGAATGGTTTGACAGAAGAAAGGCCGAACTATGCTTGTTAGCATGCAAACAAAATAACAAAATTTTGTGTTGCTAAGGTAGCGCAGTGCGAGTTTCTATTTGTGCATTACTTTTTCCGCAGTTGTAATGCAGATTTTTGGCAGATCACTGCTTTTCTATTTGCCTCCGCTTACAATCCCTCAAACGAAACGCAGCGCTTGTAATCAATTACGTTTTCTGCGGAGGTAATGCAGTATTTCGGCAGACCGCAGAGGCTATGCGCCGCTGGGGTTAATCAGTTGCGCTCACTCAAACCTAAAAATAGCCACCGCTGTGAGCAGTGCCGGTTTGGTGCTGAGCGCTAAGCGGTGCGGCTGACGCTGTGCGTTGCTTGTTGCTGCGATTCACAAAAAGTCGCTGGTTCGTTTATAGATAAGAGCAGAGCGCAAACCAAAAATAAAAATGCCACTTATCGTTACGATTATTTATCGCTAGACTTATCGTTACGGTTATCGTTATACTTTTTCAATGGTGCCTCCCATACAAACCTAATTTAAGACGTTGTCACGTCAAAATATTTAAATTTAAAATTCATCTGGGGCTCTGAGTGACCCCAATGTGGTCTATGGCAAAACAAATTAACACAAAAAAATTTATATTTTTTAAATATTTATATTATATATTATAATTACCTAAAAAATTTTATGAGTCTTAATTATATAAATAACAGCCTTAATGAGCTGTGCTTAAATACTGAAATTTTCAGCAAATATTTTTTTTTAATTAATAAATTTAATTTTTGAATAAAAATTTAATTACTAAACAATAACCTTAATGACAATTAAGATTAAAGAAAATGAGCTAAGAATATTTATTTATTAATTAAAAACAAAAACTTATAAATATATATAAATATTTTTTGTATGTTACTCATTAAGGATTATCTTACAATTTTTTTAAACTATATTTTATATATTTAACTATGACTAACAAACTATTTTTAGAATATTTTTTAGATAACTTATCAAGTTTTTAAGCTATTACTTTTTTTATAAAATAAAAATTTATTTGTATTTTTTTAAAGTAATTTTTTTTCTTGTAAGTTTCTATTTATGTTTTATTTTATTTTTTTTTAATTAATAAAAAAATATTCTCATTTTCTTAAATCTTGACTTTATTGAAAATTAAGATTTTAGAAAATGAGATAAAAATATTTGTTTATTAATTTAAAAAAAAGAAGAGAAATAAAAACTTACAAGAAAAAATAAAGTAGTAACATACGAGGGTGGATTGATAAGTTTCCGGCCTGACCAAGAGATGGCGCCACTACGCCTACCTTGAGGTGGCGTTCTATAGTACCATCCTTAGATAGCTTGTAGCAATAGTTTCAGCCCGATCGCCATGTTAGTTTAGATTTGAGAGCACACTGAACAAGACGCCTCTGTGATTTTCTTGAAAATGGAAAAGCTGGAAAATCGTGCTGTCATCAAATACTTCTATTTGAAGGGGTTAAAGCCGAAGGAAATTAAAAAAGAGATGGACTCAACACTGGGGACATCCTTCCCATCATATTCAACCATTAAGCAGTGGGTTTCCGAATTTAAAAAAGGTCGTGTGAGCACCTCTGGTGAGCCTCGCTCAGGACGCCCTGTTGAGGTCACAACTCCAGATATGTTCGAAAAAATCCATCCAATAGTGCTGGAAGACCGCAGATTAAAAGGGCGTGAGATAGCTGAGACCTGTAAGATGTCATATGAACGTGTGCAAAATATTTTGCACCAACATTTGCATATGGAGAAGCTCTGCGCAAGATGGGTGCCGCGTTTGCTAACAGTCGACCAAAAATTGATTCGAAAAAACATTTCTACCGCCAATTTGACGTTGTATAAGCGTAATCCAAGCGAATTTTTGCGTCGATACATAACCGTTGATGAAACTTGGGTCCACCACTACACTCCTGAAACCAAAGAACAGTCTAAACAGTCGAGTGGACCAGGGGAACCAACTCCAAATAAGGCAAAAACAATTTTTTTAGCGAACAAGGTTATGGCTACTGTTTTTTGGGATGCAAGAGGTATTATATACATTGATTACCTTGAAAAGGGTAAAACTATCACTGGTCAATACTACGCAGACTTATTGCAACGTTTGAGCCACGAGGTGAAAATTAAACGACCTCATCTGGCGAAGAAAAGAATCTTGTTTCATCACGATAACGCACCAGCGCACAAGTCAATCGTTGCGATGGCTAAACTCAAAGATCTGAAGTTTGAATGGATGCCGCACCCTCCCTACTCTCCAGACCTAGCCACGAGTGACTATTATCTGTTTCCTAACCTCAAAAAATGGCTTGGCGGTAATCGAAGCTGTAAATGGGTATTTTGAGGAGCTTGACGAATCAGTCTATAGAGATGGCATTACTAGACTAGAACATCGCTATGAGAAATGTATCAGCTTTGGAGGAGATTATGTTGAGAAATAAAAAAAAAATTCTTTAAAACGTTGTTTTTCTTGGTCAGGCCGGAAACTTATCAATCCACCCTCGTATTTAAGAAAAATAATATGAAAATATTAATATTTTTTAATAAAGTTATTGCTAAAAACTTGATAACTTACTTTAAAAATACTCTTAAAATTTAAAAATCTATTAGTCATAGTTAAATACATAAAATTAAACATAAAAAAATTATTTCAAAATAATCATTAATAAGTAATAACAAAAAACTATGAATCAGTACTTTCTAAAAATGATTGGGTACAGTTTCAACTTTATTTTCCAGCTAGATCGATTTTCAATTTAATTATTTATATAATTATAAAGTTAAATGAGTTTTAGCTAAATCCGAGTTCTTCAGGCTTTCTTTTTAGTTATTTTTTATTATAGTTCTATATATTTGGCTCTCTAATCTTTTTTTTTTACAACAAATTCATTAACCCAGACCAAAAATTTAAATGGCCGACCAACCCTGACGACAATCCTATTAAATCCCACAAATATATCCCCAAAAAGTTTTTATAAACTGTCTACATTTTTCAATTTAAACTTACTTTAAGTTTTATATATAACAATGACACTTAATTTTCTTTTAAACTAGACACATAAATATTGTTAATTTAATTTAATTAAGTGTGTCTGGAAAAAAACATTCTTAATTAGTAACATATTTCTGGTACAACAAACACGTCTTGATTATAAATTCGTTTTATTCTGCTTCTTCTCGCATGTGATTTATTTACTATTGTTTATTTATTCACTTAACTTTGTTTGGTTAAAACTTGTAGCCAAGTAGCTGCAACAGTTAAAGCTTAAATAGACTTCACTATGTATATATATACTCTATATATAGTCTAAATACTCAACAAAACCAGCTCATTTAAGACGGAAAAGGCGACAGCAGAGCAGCCAAGTTAGTCAACCGGCAAGCCAAGTGGCGGGCAAATAAAGCAACTTGGCCAACTTTTTAATAAGACAAAATAATACCAGGCCAGGAAAAAAAAAGTTTTCAATAACTGTCAAAGTCGAAATTGACTTACGTCAGACGAAAGCCAAAGGCAGCCGAGGAAGAAAAAAATTGTCAGCAGGACTTCTAATATGCTTATTTATATTCCTATGTAACTTCTATTATATTATATACTTTTCCATATAGACAGCCGGCAGAGAGTAGAGAGAGTAGAATCAGAGCTCCCGAAAGTATTCAATAGTATTTTATCGAACATATGTCAGCGCACTGCTTAGCAAGGCGGAAAGTGGGACAGAGCAGGAAGCGCTGCTTACCGGATGTGGACAACAACCAAAAAAAAAATGGCGAAAATTCTCTTTTTGGACGTATAAAAGATGTAATACTCTTTAGGCGTATATGAGCAATTTGCTCTAGCTGGTATTTTAATGAGCAAGTGTTGTGTAGGCTTGTGAATACCCTTTGGTGCTGCACAATTGCAATTTTTTTTTGGGATCAGCTCGTACTAAGTTTCTGTTCAGATTCATTTAATAAAATTATATTTAATAATTGGGTATTAAAAATAATTGTTTTTAACTACAAAATATTTAATTATAAAATAAATATTAAATTAAAATAGAATCAAGTTAAGTTTTAAATAAAATATTTTAAAATTTTTGGTGGCTTTTGTTGAGGTACAAAATATTAAAATATTAATTATTAAATTAACATAAAATTAATTTTTTAAGATTTTTCTTCAAAATAAAAATAAATATACTACTAAATAGTTTAAAATTGATTACAATTTGAAGCATCTATGCAATTTTTTTTTTGGATCAGCTCGTATTTTAATTAATAAAATTATATTTAATAATTGGCTATTAAAAATAATTGATTTTAACTACAAAATATTTAATTATTAAATTAGAATCAAATAGAGCTTTAAATAAAATATTTTAAAATTTGTTAAAATTTTTGGTTGCTTCTGTTGAGGTACAAAATATTAAAATATTAATTATTAAATTAAAATAAAATTATTTTTTAAATATTTTTCTTCAAAATAAAAATAAATATACTACTAAATAGTTTAAAAAATTTGAAGCATCTTTTGACAGAAAAAAAAAATATTTTTTTAATAAATTTAAATAAAAACAAAATTTAAATGTTCGATTTTTTAACTTTGTTTCACCAAATCGATTTGGTGCTTATTTGAATCATATCAGCATGAGATAAAAATACGTCGTTTAAAAAAAAAAAAGATGATTGGATATTGAATATTAATTATTAAATTAAAATAAAAGTCGATTTTTAATATTTATCTTTAAAATAAAAAAAATATATTGTAGTAATAAATTTTTATAAATTTTTTACAATTTAAGGTGACTTTTAACAGAAAGAAATCTATTTTTTTTTTCGTAATTTGTTTAAGTACAAAATATTTAAATATTAATTATTAAATTGAAATAAAAAAATTTTGTAATATTTATATGCAAATTAAAAAAAAAATAGTTACTATTAAATATTTCAAAATTTATTACAATTTTAGGCGCCTTTTGACAGACAAAAAATATATTTACAAAAATTTAAAAAAAAATTTAATTATTAAATTTTTAAACTTTGTTTCACCAAATCGATTTGATGCATATTTAAACCATAACAACATGGGTTAAAAAGACGTCGTTATAAAGATAGGTGATTGGCATATTTAAGGAATATATCAAAATTTTGAAAATTTTTTAAAGAAAAAGTATTGGTTAAAAAAAGAATAAAAAATAAAATTTTAAACAGTTCGAAGATAAAAAATCAGCAGCTGGATTACTATATGTAAATATAATTAACCCAGATATGCCCAATGTCCTACCGAAAGGACACCTCGTTTACACCTAGAGACACACTCGGATGTGCAATTTTTTGGAATCAGAAGAGACAGGGCAAGCATGCAGATCGATTTTTTTAAATATTTTTATTGTCGAAGGCAGTTATCGCAAAAATTTCAAATTTTATATTTTAGAAATGGAAAATTGCTAAGTATTCTTTGAAAGATGATCTTAGAAAGTATAAAATTAAAAAAAGTATTAAAGTTTTATATATGGATAAAGAAAGAAATGTTTTAAAATGCCGTCATATTATATTTGAAGGTTTTTTTAAATTTAAGGGCTTTATTAAACATTGAGTAAAAGGGGTTGATCTTGAAAGTTCGAGGGTCAAAGGTGGTGGGCATTTCCAGTCCCTTGGTGCTAACTCCTTGCTGCGGAAGGGAGTTTGATATTGAACGTTTCAGTTTCAACAAGCTCAAAGCTGGGCATTCCAACCCTCTGATCCTCTGTCTCTCTCCTTATTGAGCCATTTTGGAGGTTTAGTGAAAGTGGTCAGGCCCTTTGCCAGACAACCCAGATCATCAAAGTGGGGTTTGCTCAGTAGTGGAGTGGTTTGTCTAAGAAGTGCCGTGTAGTCAAATATCAGGTTTTGCATATTTTTTATTTCCTTCTCATCTCAGCAGCTGCAATAGATGCCATGTTGGAGTTGAGAGGATCAGCTATAAGGCTTATGATGAAGTACCCCTCCCATCCTGGTCCGATTCTTGTGAAATCGCTGCAGCGCGATGTTCGCTTTAGATTGTACCTTGGCCAGAGTGTTTGGGAGACAACGAGTTTATCACTTTCTAAGCTCTGACGGTCCTCCTAACTTCCGATATGAGGTCATGAAAGGTTTTTTCTATCCGTAAACGTGTTTTTGGGTTCCCTCAATCCGAATGCGTAATCCACATTCCCATCATATGGGGATGTGCTTGGGAGACAACGAGTGTATCACTATCATCTAAGCTCTGACGGTCCTCCTAACTTCCGATATGAGGTCTTGAAAGGTTTTTTCTATCCGTAAACGTGTTTTTGGGTTCTCTCAATCCGAATGCGTAATCCACATCCTCATCATATGGGGATGTGCTTGGGAGACAACGAGTGTATCATTTTCTAAGCTCTGACGGTCCTCCTAATTTCCGATATGAGGTCTTGAAAGGTTTTTTTTTATCCATAAACGTGTTTTTGGGTTCCCTCAATCCGAATGCATAATCCACTTTCTCATCATATGGGGCTTTTTAAAAAGTCAGTGTCCTGTGAGTTCTGACAGTTCCCCTCAGTTCGGATATGATGCTGTAAAATGATCACTTAATATTCGTAATCGTATTTTTGGGTTTTTTGAATTCGAATCCACATCTCTATTATGTCGGATCTTCTACAAACTTTTGGAGTGTATGGACATAGACATTGAAATATATATTTCCTATTCTCTCAGAACCTTGGGCAAATTTTTGTTTTGATGTATATAAATGTTTAATTTTACTGACTTTTTTAAAGTATGTGAAAAAAAATCGTTTTTTACTGGCACCTAACGCTTGGGCATACTTGGGTTAAATATAAAAATATATCTTTTTTTAACAAAGCGTTATCATATGAATTTTAAAAACTGAAATTTAGTAAAATAAACTTAAAATCCAGCTAGAGCCTTATATTAAAGCATATCGGTAATAGGCTAATAAAATACACTATATTGTATATATCCCATACTGTATATATATATTTAGTAAGTCATACTATAGTGTCCCAATACTCAGATATACAAATCTATTTTTATTCCTACATATCTCAGCTCTCACTTTTTAACTCGTAACAAATGGTTCAAAAAGCCCAAAACACTCCTATGATAGAGTATTGACATGCATTAGCGCCTTGATCGGGTTCTCATTTGCAGTTGTTGTCAAGGCTTCCTTCTTATATATGTACATAACATATATATCTTGCTATCTGTATCTGTTCCGCCAGAGCCTTGCGGCTAGCTAGGCTGTCCGGTTGCCCATCTGCCCATCTGTCCGGCTGCGGCTATTAAAGTTCAATGAAGTTTCTTAGCAGTGACACTTTCCGACGCCATCACCAAAGCCAAGCCAATATCTCGCTCCCGAACACTCCACCTCGAAATTGGCAACTGCCAATGCGACCCACTTGGCAACCAACCCAAACCCACTGCCAAGCCGCTGCCACATCCTGAAACGTTCAGCGTTTCAATGAAGTGGAAAAAAATATTTCCGCCGGCGATAAAATAGCTATAAATTTTCAAGTGCCACGGGAGGCGCGTGAGACTTTGTCACACTGTATCAGTGTTGGTGTGTATCTGTGTGTATCTCTGTGTAGCTGTGTGTGAGAATGCGTGTCTGTCGCGGCAGACGTTTGAAAAATTTGTCAAAAAATGTTTAACTTGCTTCACATTTCGCTGGAAATTTGTGCACTTTATGTCGTTACATTTTGGCGGAAGGTGTCACTGCTCTGAGACCCATTCCAGAGTTCCCGGACTTGCGTGTGGGTGCTACTAATGGTGCTATTACCTTTTATGCCTCTTTTAGGTGCGTGTGTGTGTGTCACTGACTTCCAGATACTTTGTAGCCGCGTCTTGCACGACTTTTCAGAGAAAATTTTGCTTTAAACTTGCTGCTTAAAACTTTCAACAAATATCTTTCATTGTTGCTATTGTTGTTGTTGTTGCTGCCATCATTGTTGTTTGATGTCTTTTAAGCAGTCCATAGACGTGCACAGCTGTTCCGTCTGTGTGCCGGCCAATTCCGGACTTTTCTAGTCCTTCGTCTCTGGACTACGGAATACTTCATTGGCAGCGCAGACGTAAAGTTTTTACGTGACCAAGTAAAATTTTTCATTTGCTCAGCGCACAACAAAAATAAAACCAAAATGAATGAACTTTTCAAATAAAAAAATAGCAATCTGCTCTCAAACATACACTGACATATAAATTTAAAAAAATAGACGAAATAAAATAATACCCACATACAAAAAGAGACAAATATGGCTTAAATTGTTGTTAAACACTTGGAGAAAAAATTTGTCAGAGCTGCCTGATATTTGTCAGATTAAAATTACATATTAAATATGTAAAAATATAATAATCTTTTTAATCTCTTTTTAAAATTAATCCATTTAGTCACTTAATTCAGCCGATAGAGATAAAAATCTAAACTTAGTTTTTTATAGCATCGGAGAAAAGATCAACAAATATGTACATAAGACGATCTTTTATACTATTTTTGCCTTTTTTGTGGGATAAAAATTTTGATTTTTTGCGATATTCTCGTTAAAAATTAAGCTTTGCGCTTGTTCTATTTTTTTCAAGGCCCATATCGATTTCATCATCATTATCGTTAACTTCGCATTCCGGTAGATCAGCTAAAGACGATTAATTTTAATTCTCAATAAATGCGCTATTAGCTAGTGTTATAATAAAAAAAAAATATATAATTTCCTGTTAGACCCCTTAGAGGCGCATAGGGGATCTCTATTAATAACTGTTCGAACAGAACAATGACCTACAGTTAATAGCCGAATCCGAACGGCGGTGTCTTTAATTAATAGAAACTTTAGAATAGTGTTATAATAATTCATGAAAATTCAGAAAATCCCTCTTTAAAAAGTGAAAAATTACTTAGTGATTAGAATTACAAACTTCTGAAAATAGCATACTCCCGGTACTTTTGTCCAATGTATGGGACAACATGTATTGAAGTTGCTACGCTTTACTATTTCAGATATCTTTAAAAAAAAAAAAAAATGTTAAATCGTAATCGACTATAACTCCCTATTGTTAACAACTCCTTTTAAAAACGTTTTTTCAATTTAGTGAACCGTAAAGTTTAAGATCTTTGGAAAAAAAAGCACACCAGAAACCTTGACTCTTAATGAAAATATTTTTACTCTATCCCTAAAATAGTTATACAAATCTGAGCTAAAATCAAAGATATTATTGAGCTCTTGAGTTTTGCATTTGACTTTTTAAAATAAGTACTAAAATATATCGAGATTGGGTTAAAAAAACTCTCATCTCTCCATCATGAATTCCATAAACTTCCCAGCTAGTATTACTGCTGGCGCCATCTACTGAGCTTTAGTGGCGCCATCTTTTGCAAATCATCGGTAAAACCAAAGGACAAGCTTGTTTTGTTTGTGTCTATGCATTGGACCTTTTATTTGAAGTGGACCTTCAATTATTTTCCGAACTTTTTTTTCAATATCCAACTATTTATTCTGAAAAAATGGATACAAAATTTAATGTTCAAAGTATTGTCCATCGCTAGCCACTACTTTTCCCATCGTTCTGGCAATATTCGAATTCCGGCTCGGAAGAACGACTCGTCTTTGAATCGACCCAATTCTTGGTACTTTCTTAAGAAGTCAGTCAATACAAGTGTCATCGATCGAAATAGGTGGTAATCGGGCTGATGTCCGGGGAGTACGGCGGGTAATGTATCACCTCCGAATTTAACGTTTTCAAGCATGTTTTCACGAATACCGCGACATGGGGCCGAGCATTATCATGTTGCAAAATAACTTTATCATGTCTTTGCTCATATTCTGGCCGTTTTTCTCTGAGTGCATGCCTCGAACGCTTTATGTGGAGTCGGTAACGGTCCCCTGTGATCGTTTCATTCGGTTTCAACAATTCATAATAGATAACACCACGTTGGTCCCACCAAATACAGAGAATCCATGAATATTTTGCTTCGCCGTTGATGTTGTTAGATGGCCGGGATTACCCCATGACTTTTTACGCTTGGGGCTGTCGTAATGGATCGACTTTTCATTGCCAGTAACAATACGATACAAAACACCCTTTCCTTTTCTGTCGTTGAACAGCTGTTTCCATGAGAAAAATCGGCGCTCAGCGTCTCTCGGCTTCAACTCATATGGAACACAATTTTCTTACTTTTGTTTGAGAATGATCCCAAGTACTTTAAACGTTTGGAAACGGTTGATACATCGACACTCCTGCCTTATTTTGAGCATTTGGCAAGAATCTTCATCGAGTAATGTCTCCAATTCTTCATCCTCAAATTTTTTCGGCTTTCCCGGACACTCTTTGTCTATAACATCAAAATTACCACTTTTAAAGCGTTGAAACCAATCAAAACACTGTATTCTTGATAGAAAATATTCCTCAGAAACTTTCACGTTCAAACGATGCCTTTCGGGATCGGCTTTCTTTACGAAAAAGTATCCCAACAAAACTTCCCACAAATGCTGTTTTTTTCGACAATTTTCAAAAATTTTCCATCATTAAAAAAAAATTTTGTATGCACAAACAAAAGAAATAATTTTAACTGATCCTGGGAGCTTTTGAATGTATCTTTCAAATGACTTATGTATCATTGATAGTTTTTCAGTGTATATGTCAATGACGACATCTATTGTTGGAGTCCGGAAATAAATACAAGTTATACGAAGTTTGTTCTGTTACTATTGTGATTTATGCTGCTCCATAAAGGCCTCAATGAAGATATTTTTTGAAAATCTAAGTATTAAAATACCTTTCAAATATCTTGTCCAATTATTAGTAATATGTATAACTTGAATCTCAGACTCACGCAGCTATTCCAGTTTAGTACTAATCACAAAACTATAATCCTAAAAATCCAATATATTTCAGCCATTAATGATTTTTTTGGTTAATGAATAAAAAAATTATAGTGTATAATAAAATTAGGACATGTAAAAGTTTTAAATTAAATGTTTTGTAGTTTCCTCAAGCTACTCATAATTTCAAATTATTATTTTCAAGCCACACCTTTTCTCTCAGTGTATCTACATTTTTTTACAACACATTTGAAGCTTAAAAATTTTGCTATAAATTATAAAAATAATTGCAAAATTGGCGGACAGTCGCATAAATTTATTGATAGCAATTTTAAAATTCGCCTAAAATGGGCAATAAAATGTTTTCCAAATGCTTCCCCATATACTCTATATATAACCACACTTTAAACAAAGTATGTTTCGATGTGTCTATGTGTGTGTGTGTGTGTGTTAGCCACAATAGAATTTCCGGTTGAAATTTGTGTGTGTGTGGTCTACTCGAAGGCCAAATCAAATGCCAGCGGCAAAACAAGTTTCTAACCAAGCAAATGTCATGAAATTGAAACGTGGCCAAGACAAGAAGAGACAAACCTAATGTGCTTGGAAGCCACAATTAGACAACGATATGTTCATATCCTCTACTGTCTGTAAGCCGCTTGCCAAGATTGTGTTATATACATAAGCCGGTCGGTCGGTCGGTCGGTCAGCTGCAAGCCGTTTCAAATTCCAAGCCAAGGGCGGGTGGAGCTCAATGGGATGCAAATTGAATTTGAAATTAATTAGAGACACATAAGCACTTAATCCCTAGAACAACCCACAAATACACACACACAATCCCAAGATTCTGAGAGCATGTGGAATAATAGCCTGTAGAGTTTCCAAGTAGAATCAGCCATATTGCGTATACGTCACGTTGTGCGCAGGAGCACAAAAACATAATTGAAAAGCTTGCCACAAAGATTTCACTTCAACCCTAGCCCAATCCTTATTATTTTATCTGCTACCGCTGGACGCTTTGAGCTCAGTGCCGCCATTGTTGGAGCTGCTCTTAAGCGCGCTGGCCAGAAAGCGTTTGCCCGCCTCACCAGTTCTGGCTGCAGTGCAGCGTGGCTCAAAATCCACGCTGGCACATTTCATCGGCTTTATCTTGCCCGGTTTGACCGGTGTCTGCTATCTGCTGGGTCGCCAGCTGCTGGAATTGGAGTAGCGGCAGAGTAAGACCTTTTTGAAGGCCTGCCGAAAGACCTTATTGAAAATGGTATAAAATATGGGATTGACCATGGAACTGGCATAGCCCAGCCAGGTGACCACATCAAAGACCCAATGACTCATGCGCTCCTCGCAGTCATCGCATACAGTGGGCAACAAATTCAGCACAAAAAAGGGTGACCATAGTATGACA
The DNA here is from genome assembly GCA_037043745.1 of Chymomyza amoena. NCBI lineage: Eukaryota > Metazoa > Arthropoda > Insecta > Diptera > Drosophilidae > Chymomyza > Chymomyza amoena. The sequence continues at coordinate 10,537 of JBAMAX010002357.1, read as the reverse complement.
AAGGTAAAGAATACCACACCCAGCACCTTGGTGGCCTTCTGCTCCAGGCGTATAATACGACCATGACGCGAGGAATTACGCGATATGACGCTGGAGTTGCGCGAATGATGCGAGCGCACGGTTTGCTGACGCTGCAACAGACAAGGCGATGATTGCGGCGTCTTCGACTTGGACTTGAGTCCGGCGGAGTTGCTGCCGCCACCACCGCTCAGCTCGCTGGTGCTGTGCGGATGATAGTTCATGTTGTTGTGACTGCGCAGCGTAGCCGAGCGACGCAGCGGCGTGGCGGAATTAGAGGTGGGCACCGTGGTGGTCTTCGTGGGTGTCAACAGCAGCGAGGTGCGCACACCGCCAAAGCTAGAGCCGCGTCGTCGATGGCGCGTAGAGTCCCAGGTCACCACCGAAGCGGTCTTTGATATGCTTAGCTTGCGTCGACCCGGGCAGGGTGTTCCTGGAGCGGCCAAATAGCCGCTGCCATCGCTGTTGGAATGCACTGTCAAAGAGCTGCCGCTGGCAGAGTGATGATGATGATGCTGCGGATGCACGGAGTGCGGACTTAAAGTGCTGGACGCTGCAGCAGTTGTTGCTGTAGTGCTGATGCTGCTGGTTAGCGATTTGGTGACCACCGCTGCGCTGGTGGTGCACAACAGCAAATCTATCTCACTGGGTGAGGTGCTTACCTCCGTAGCGGTGGCTGTGGTGGTAGTAGTCACCTTGAAAGAGGAAGAAATTATCTTGACCTCTGCAGTCTTGACGCAGTTTTGCAATGGACGATCACCAAAATAGGGACAGGTGCAGATTGATGGTAGCTGCAGATAATCCGACTGATGTGATGATGTGCCACGACACTGCTTGCCTTTGCTTTGCTGATCCAGCTCGGTATCCGAGTGGCAGCTCTTGTCTATGGATGTGGACTGCTGTGATTGTCGTCCACTGAAGTCGTCACCATCGTCTAGACTCTCCTGCAGTGTGGTATGACGCGTGAAGAGCGCATTTTTGGGCAAGCTATTGAAGCGTTTGCGACGCTGTAATGTGGGTGTGTCCTCCTCCTCTTCGGCATCGTCGTCTTGATCATTGGAACGTTTTTCTCGACCGGAAACGGCCGAGGAGGCGCGTCTTCTTTTCTTATAGGCACGCAAACGTTGTGACAACTGAGAGAGGGTTCTGCAAAGAGCAAAAGGAGTAGGGAAACATATTAGAAAATCCTAATAAATAAAATTAATAATAAATATATTTAAGAATTTTATATTTTTTAAAGTTTTATAAGTGGGGGATCAACGTGTAACCACTTTTTGTGGGGGAGCTCGGTCTCTAGTATGCGGACTCTGGATACCTGTCAACATCCAGTTTTAATCCTTGACTTCCCACGGCATCTCGGGCTATCCCGTGGGCGACATCCCCGCCCCGAGTATACATATGTGGATACTTCAAATAATTCTGATGCGTTTGATGACACTCTAAAAGCATCACCACAAGAGGATGTCTGCACGGCGACCTCTAGTTGTACCACTACGGCTGATGTGCCACAACCAGTGACCCCCCTTAGTAGTAGGGTTCAACCACCTGAATCTGATCAGGTACAACCAGTACTCATTCAACCGAAAGGACCGCGTCTTCATCGACAGCTCGAGGTATCGGCTTCCAGCTCTGAAGATGAGCTCCTGGAGTCTGACGGAGTTGATAACTTGAGTTTAGTCTCAAGGAAGTTATTTGGCACCAGAATCGGAGCGACCCTCCAGACCCTATATCTGGAGACAGAGCCTTTCATTGTAAGGCTGAGCTCCCGCGAAAAGAGACTCGTCAAGGTCACTCTTCGCAAAGGACTCTCCAGAGCAGAAGCTCTACCTTCCGTCCTTTTTTTTCGAAAGGGTTCCTCACAAAGAGGTGGTGCACTGCGACCAAAGGTCTTTTGTACCATACCCTTAAGTTTAAGCAAAAGACTTTCCGCATGAATAGCAGTAGGTCTTTTGTTGGTATTGACCTAAGATGGAAGGGACTAATCCGCTCCTTTCCCATGTAGAAGGCTCTGTCCCATACCAGCACTGGGCAGTCACAGAGAATATCTCTGGTGTTCTCATCGTCTTCTAGTCAGAGTCTGCACTCTGAAGAGTCAAATAGACCAATTTTCTGTAGATGGTATCTAACAATGTGGTGGCCGGATAAGTAAGCTACCAGGAGCTTTAGTTCCGCTCTGCCAAGACCTTTTGTCTTAATCGCAGAGGTTTGACAAGCACTTTTGCTTGACGTAGCCCCGGAAGGGAGAACGTAGGAGATTTTCTACGTTCTGCTGCAGCGCACTTGTTTATCATGGTTTTGATTGTGGACCAACCAATACCACAAAACGGCGCAGGAGATGTAGTCAGGGTGGAGGCCCACTGTCGTGCTAGATCGTCATTAAACGAGTTACCATCGACTACTGAGTGTCTAGGTACCCAACATAGCACGACTTTGTTCCTGGCGGACAGAGTTTGGAGGTAGTTATGGCATTCTTTAACGATCCTGGAAGAGATGCTCCAGGATGATAATGCCCTAATAGCAGCTTGGCTGTCTGCATAAATGCAGATATTTGCTCCCCTAGTTCCCTTGAGAAGGATACTAAGGGCGCAGATCTCTATGACATGAATCTCCGCTTGAAAGACGCTGGGCCAGATGTCCATTGCGGTAGAGATCCTGGTGTTGGGTCCAACGATTCCAACACCTACACATTGCTCAGTTTTGCACCCATCCGTGAACCATTGTTTCCACCGGGGGTTTCCACAGGGGCTGCCATCAGTCTCCCGACTTGGGAGAAGAGCTCTAAATTTCTTGTTGGAATAATACTAAGCCGGAACAGAATTCATGAGCAGCAACTCAAATATTCTCTACTTAGACCACAACTAAAGTTTTAAAATTTGAGTATACGTATTAACGCAAACTGCATAAATGAAAAATCCATTTTCATTCAAGCTGCATTATATTCAACAATTGGATTTAATTACGTCTAAAGAACTTTTAAATAAATAAGAACTTAAGCTGCATTGAATAGCTTTAACTAGGATTGCTTCCATTGTCCGCATTGTGGCTGCAACTAAAGAGGATATGGCCTGATTGCTAGCAAATTTGATTTTTTTTGGCCATTTCACTATGCATTTTGCTTTTCACCAATTGTGTTCATATTTGCCAGTTTGTTTGACAGTTGAATGGCTTAATCAATAAAATGGATTTTGGCCATGGCTTTAGCTTATTGCTTGCCACTTTTTGGACTCGTCTGAAGTGGCGCTCAATTTGAGAAACGCTTTTGTGTGAATAAAGTCGAAAAACGCTGAAAAAAAAACCCCAAAAAAAAGAAGAAAAATTCTAATTGTTTGACAATTTGTCGTCTCATGATTTTCTGACAGTCAGCTGGCGTAACAAAATTTTCGTTGCCCGCTTTTGGGCGCACGCATTTTGCATGACGCTGACAATGGCGACCAATTGTAACAATGGCGGAGCCGGGGCCAAGAAGCAGAGAGTTGTAACAAAATAAAAGGCGAAAAGAAAAAAAAAAACGCAACCCAATTGTGCTGTCTGCCGGAAGAGGAAACGATGCGAGCGGGCGAACAGCCATTGAGTTTGGCTGCACGCGTATGTGCCACAAAGTTGGCTACAATTTGCCATGTGGCAACTGCAGGCAGTGTGTGGAGTGGTTGGCAGAGGGACTTGTGGCAACATTGAGTTGGCGCTGACTTGATGAGCTTGGCAGCTGTTTAATTCCTTTGTGGTTGAAACAATAATAAACTCAAAGCGGCACGAGCATGTGGCGCTTTGTTTTACTTGCATAATGAGGCAGCCACAAAACAAAGTCCCCACATACATAGACACATACGCTGGCTTTCTCATACTAGCATAGTAATACGAGGGTGGCTTAAGAAGTTAGCGAATTTTTTTCTAATACGAGATAGAAACCATCCAGCCCTTACTATGCGACTTTCCTATGCTTCTTGAAAACCGATCAAAATATTTTGCAGAACAAGGGAGATGACTAGAGCTCTGCCGGAAAGAGAATGGGACATGGTGTCCGGTTGTCGCTTTTCTTGAACACTCTGGCCGAGATATGATCTAAAGCGAACGGGTGGACTGCTGCACTTCCATAAAAACAGGACTAAAATGGTGGTAGGCGTTGTAACGGAGCACTGCACCATAGGCAATATTGCTGAGAGGTTGCACGTTCCCTATCACGATTTCTGCCGCAGCTGCGGAGATGAGGAAGAGACAGAAAGCATTCTATGTACACCTGCTATGCGTCTGCACGGCGCTTCTTAGAAAACGAACCCAGTTTTTGGGTAAACCATTCATTGGGAATCTGTATAGTCTAGCCTATGTGCCCTTAGCGGATCTGGCTGCTTTTGTCGAATCCTCAAATTGGTTATGCAACATGAGAAACTTCTGCGATTAGGGATATCCTACAGTTTTTGATCCTCCTCCACAACTCCTGCCTTTCTTCAATTCCTTTCCTAGCTTTCTTTTAATTTGGCAGCACAATGGACCTTATGCTCTCTGGATGATTTGAGTCACTAACCTATTTGGCAGAACAAAGTTGGACGATTTAGGAACCTGCGCACCAGCTATCCTAGTTAACTAGATCAACAGTTTACCTCCTTTGATTTTTATGTTTAATAAGAAGAATAATTTTATAAGCAGATTGCACAAGGTCACAAAAAAAAAGGAATAATTGTATATATTGGTTCGCAATGGAATGTTCCAGGATTCCATTTAAAGTTACTTATCATCTGTTTCTAAGACCCGGTTACCTCTCAATCCGCCCTCGCACAAAGACAGATGGGGACACACACACAGATACACACACTCGACGCATCTCAATTTATGCGCGCGTCTCGTGCAAATAAATCAAAAGTGGCAAGGCTGCATAATGAGGCATACCCTCAAGCCCTAACACGCCCACTCCTTAACCTTGAAGTCCCTATCTTAACCCAGACGTCCCCCGCCTAATCCTCGCAACCCGCTTATCCAGCTCAGCCGACTTGACGTCTTCATTAGCAGCTCCAACTGGCGCCAAGGTGAGCCGCTACCAAAGCTCACGCTGTGTCGTTGGTTTTCTTGATGGGCTTCATGGCTTTCGCTTTTTAATTTACACGCACCAAATGAAGTTGCCAAAGTAGAGCTACTCACACACATACACACAAACACACGGTCCCCCACACAGATACACACACTGACAGTCGGGAAATTTGCATACAAAGCTAACCCAAAACAAAACGAAACGAAACAAAACAAAACAGAATGAAACAAAACGAAACGAGACCACAAAAACCACCTCGAAATTCATGCGCTTTATTAAAATGAATGCGAAATGAGCCGAGTGAAACGACATGAAAAATAAGAACATAAAAAAAAACAATTAGACGAGGGAGTACCAAAGTTTGGATACCCTAGATAATTAGCCGAAGTGGTACTTGGGAAAATATAATTGGGATGCCTAATTGAAAAGATGCAAAGTGGATGTAAATACTTAGTAAGTAAAAATATTTTACTAAAAGAACTTGAAACTTTTTTTGGTTGTTGTAAAGTTTCTTCAAGATGGAAACTAAAAATAATTCAGCTTAGTAATTGTGCTTAAGAAATTACTAGGAAATATTTTATGAAGTGAAAGTAGCAACCTCAAAAAAACATAAATACTCAGATTAACTAGTTGGCAGGTTAATTTTAACTAGCTTTTAAGTTTAAAATAATAGGCAGACTCAATTTTGCGGAATATTATGTGGGTGCAGAGTGCAACAATATGGACTTGAAATCGTTTTTGGCCATTGAAATTATAAAGTTGGTTTTGGAAAAATTAGCCTAAAGGCTTAAAAATAAAATAATTAAATTTTCTACATTTTTTTTTATATTTTCACGGAATTCAAATTTTTAAATAGGCTTTGGGAAAAACAAATAGGTTTAAAAAAAATAATAAAATATTCACTACTTTTTTATAATTTAAACTGAAATTGTATGATTTAAATTATATTATAGTTCAATCATATTGATATATAAATATTTCTAAATACTTTTTCAAAGACCTTGTTAAAAACTTATCCGATAATGAAAATAAACAGAAACCTAAAAGAAATATAAACAGTTGAAGGATGCCGCCTGGACTGTTTAGTTAAAATTAAATAATTCGTTTTTAATGTCTCTTTCAAAATTACTTTGATAATTATTTGTTTTGAGCACCAATTGTTTTATTCAAATAACTTAATTTAAATTTAAAAATTAAATGTAAACTTTTGTATTTAGTTTAAACAATTGATCTACTTCATTAAATGTAAATTTTTTTTAAAAATAAAAAAAAAGTTTTGATAATTTTATGCTGCAATTAATCCATATTAAATAATATTAAATTAAACATATAGTTTAATTTGATTATTTAAATAAAATATTTTTTTTAAATTTATTTCTTTCATTAATATTTAATTATTAAAAAAAAACTTTAACTTAAAACTAAAACAAATGAAGGAGATCGCCTGGACTGTAAATAATTAGTTTTAAAAATAATATATATGATAAAAAAAAATTAAATATGAACTTTTGTAAAAAAAATAATTGATAAAAAAAACTCTTTGATAATTTTATGTTATATTTAACAAATTAAAAAATTAATTTCATTATTTCAAGTAAAGTTTTATTTTAAATTTTAATTAATTTCTTTCATTTATATTTAATTATTTAAATAAAACAGTTCAGCTTAAAACTTGAAATTTTCAGATATTATTATTTTAACTCTTTAGTTATTTTTCCCATAAGTTCAATTTAAAGAAAACTGTTCAAAAAAACGTAAACTAAAAAAAAACATGGCGGACGTAAAGTCGGGCGCGGACGACTTTAGGATACCCTGTACCACTAGCTTGTAATAAAGTCCGATTTCTTCACAAAAAACCAAAAACAGAAGAATTTTTAAGCAAAAAAATTTTTTTTTACCGATCGTTCCTATGGGAGCTATATGATATAGTCAACCGATTTCAATAAAATTTGACACAGTGCTTAAATACCTTAAAAAAGATATGAATGCCAAATTTATTTCAAATATGTTTACAAACAAACAAAACACATCGAATTTTGTATAAAAAACGTGTTTTTGGACCGATTGGTCCTATGTAAGCTATATGATCTAGTCAAACGATTTTGATTAAATTTAGTACAGTGCTTAGGAATTATAAAATACTCACGAATGTCAAATTTGGTCTCAATATCTTAACAAACAAACGAAACACAATAAATTTTGTTAAAAAATCGATTTTTGGAAGATCGGACCTATGGGAGCTATATGATATAGTCAACCGATTTTGTTCAAATTTGGCACATTGCTTAAGTGGTCTAAAAAATTTGCAAACGCCAAATCTGGTTACGATATCTTTATTAAAAAACGAAATATAGCGAATTTTTCTTTAAAAAAGTTATTTTGGCCCATCGCTCCTATGGGAGCTATATGATATAGTCAACCGATTTCGATCAAATTTGTTACAGTGATTGGAAACTATAAAAACTTTCGAATACCAAATTTGGTTACGATATCTTCATAAACAAACGAATTATTCATCTAAAACGCTTTTTTTGCCTCCTATGGAATAATATGGGATCTAATGTGAAAGTTTGGTAACTCTAGCTCTTGCCATCTCTGAGATCTAGGCGTGCACACGGACGGACAGACGGACATGGGTATATCGACTTCTCTATTCACCCTGATCATATTTTAGGTAACTTTGGGCTGTCTCCGACGTCTCCTTCAATATGTTACATACATTTTCGGCTTGCACAAACTTAATATACCCTTGGTACCATACGGTACAGGGTATAATAATGAAGGCGATTTATAGGCAAAAATAATTGCTCCAAAAATTGTTAATTGTTTCATAAAAATTGATTTAAAATTTCCCATTTTTAAACTGAATTAGTTTTTAATCGTGGCCTTTGAAAACGTATTCAGAAATATCAACTTTGAACTAAATAAGTTTTTGCTTTATAAAAATTCCTTGATTTTAGTAAAAATTCAGTTCTCACTAAAATTTCTGAAAATTTTCGACAGTACCATAAAACTATTTATTTGCTTGAAAAAAAAAATTTGTTTTTATTGTCGGCTGATTATTACATAGTTTTTTAATGAATTTGCAAAATATTTGAGTTTGGAATAAGGCACACAAAAAAGGTTCTGAAAATTTTAAGTTTTAAAAAACGATTGTTTTACATTTTTAAAATATTTAATATTGAGCAAATACTTAACATACACATACTATATAATATTTAACTGCCAAAAACTGAATTAATTATTTTAAAGTTCGAGCTTGAGAGTCTCGATCCTCTGGAACTTTTCCCTTCTACTTTTGCTTTAAAAATTTTATTTTTATTTGCTTTACCTACCCCAATAAGTCCTTAAAAGACTCGACCTCAAATATTGACAAATGCCTCCACCAAACTACATATATTCAATGTACTTCCTTTTGTAGTGCAAAAAGTATGCAACCCCCTCTCGTTGTCAGAGAATTTATGGCACCGTAAAAAATACCCACTGCAAGGATATAAAAAAGAAATTCTACAATGGAATAATATGAATGGAAGGTAAATAAAATGTAGCGGCAGCCACAAAGCGCATTTATTATGCACATTACACAAAAGTGTAGTCTACTTTTCAGCATAAGCCTTTTGACCACAACACGAGGCAACGTTGTTGCTTGTTGCTTTGAAAGTGGGCGGTAGGCGGTAGGCAGGTACTTATGGTCCATGTCTAAGTATTGTTGTTTTGCTGCAGACCACTCTCAACAAGATCTGGGAGTAGATACTTATGTACAGTACGTAAGATTTGGGAGGTGGTTTTTATTTACTTGTTAGATTTTTATGAAACTGTTGATGACAGGTAACTTTGTTGCATGAACAATATTTAAAATTTTTAAAAATTTAAAAGGTTAAGTGCTAGCTACTCATAAGTGAGGTAATTGAGACGATACCTAGACAAACTTGTAATTAATAGACATGTCAAGCAACTAACTAATGGAGAGGTTGGTTTTATGAATACGAGTCAATAAATTCAAAAAAATATGATAAAAATCATTGGTAGTTGTTTCAATGAAAGTTGCACAGTGGTACAAAAAGTGTGTCTAAAAGAAACAAAATGCATTGTGTTGACATAAATTGTGACATTGAGAATTGATAATAAATTGCAGAAATAAAATTTTATTGAGTTGTGATGAAAGACTTGGGCGGTAAACAGCCTCAAAGGTTGAAGAGTATTTACGTTCAAATATAGGGATGTTAGGAGCTGGCGCACAGGCCATCAGCTGTCTGTAAGTTAGCTAAATGAAGCCGTTTAGAGTATTGTTTACAAGCGCACGAAAGCATTTTGCCGTGAGTAAACGCGAAAAATAAAATCAGTAATGGATTATCGATAACCCGTAATAGTGTAGTCGGCATTATAACGTCCAGCTGGAAAATCACAAGCCAGCGATTGTTCGTGAGCTCGAACACCTTAAAGTAAATAAAGTTTTCGTTTATCGCACCACAATCGTTACAATGATACCGGTAGCTCGCAAAACGTCTGGGCGGTCATCAAAAGACTGCAACGTCACGTGAGATGGTTCAAAAAGTGAAGAAGCGACTTGAGCGAAATCCCGACAGTGCCAATCAAATGGCGAAAGAACTGAAAATATCTGACCGTAGCATCCGTCGCATACTGAAAAATGATCTCAAGGTCAAGCCTTACAAGATCCAAAAGGCACATGATCTCACACCGAAGCAGCAACAAGTCAGACTTGAGAGAGCGAAGGAGTTGCTCCGCTGCAGCCGAAAGCGGTCAATTGCCGAACATTGTGTTTTCTGACGAAGAATTTTTACAATTGAGCAATTCGTAAACTCTCAAAACGATAGGGTTTACTTGAGGGACCGTTCATACGAGAATTTGAGTCATCGATTGGCCACCAGGAGGCAGCACCGCCACAGATAATGGTTTGGGCCGCTGTAACCGCAGATGGGCGCTCTCCAATCGTTTCATCGAGCCTGGCGTCAAGGTTAATGCGCAATATTATCGGGAAAGTATTCTGGAGGTTGCTTTGAAGCCGTGGGCAGACAAACATTTCGGTGGCAGACCATGGACGTTTCAACAGGACTCGGCACCGTCTCACAAAGCTCGAGTGAACCAAGAATGGCTGAAAAACAACGTTCCGAACTTCATAACGTCCACACAACGGCTCTCGAATTCACCGAACGCGAATCCGATGGATTATTCTCTTTGGGCCATTTTGGAGAGCAAGGTCCGAACTAAAAGATACAACAGTCTCGAGGCGCTGAAAAAAGCCATTGTCCACGAGTGGGCCAAAATACCTGCAAGTCACATTCGGGCAGCTTGCGATTCATTTTTGGACCGTCTCAAGGCCATAGTGAAGGCAAAAGGTGGCCATATTGAGCGAAAGTAAATTGTTTCTAAATTTCGTATTATTTTTACACATTTTGTACCTTGAATTGAGTAAAGGTAATTTTCCAAAATAAATTTATGGCCTTTTTAATTGGTTACACTTCGAGTGCCGGACCCTGT
>JBAMAX010002356.1:0-120539 GCA_037043745.1 Chymomyza amoena | reverse complement strand
CATCAAAATCAAGTGTTAAATACTGGTTCGCTGAGTTTAGACGCGGTCGTACAGACACCGATGATGCTGAACGCTCAAACCAGAAGCAAAACAACAACGAATGGAAACTTCCCAGAGGACAAAATCAACGAATTGTGCTTCGAATTGCTTCCCCACCCACCGTTTAGTCCAGATCTGGCCACAGCGATTACCTTCTTTTCTCCCTGCTCAAAAAGATGTTCTGTGGCAAGAGATTTCGCTCTAATGAGGAGGTGATCGCCGAAACTGAAGCGTATTTTGAAGGCCGGTATTGAAAAGTTAGAGAAGCGGTGGAATGCTTGTATCTCTGCCAAAGTGAACTATTTTGATGAACAAATATGAATTACTGTAGAAAATTGTGTTTTTTTTAGTTATGCCAAAGACATTTTGACCCACCTGTTAAGTCTGATAAAATATATTTATTTGAATTGCGACAGAACATAGGCAGAAGCAGCAGTACGAGTCTAAAATTAGCCTTCAAGTCTTTTAATATATAATAATATTATTCACAATTATTAGTTGAATGAAAGTTTTGTTTTTTGTATAAAAATTAATTTGAAGATTTATTTTATTAGCTAAAAATGATGTGAAAACTGGTTAACAGCTACATACAATAATTTATATATTAGGTTGTCAAAAAAGTCTTGCGGTATTTTTATTGAATTTTCAATTGTTCATAAAATTGGTTATAATAATGCGATTTAAGTCAAATATGCGCCGTTTTGTTCGATGACGAGTTCCCAACGAGATGGCAACTTCATAATGCCCCTCTTATAGAAGCTCGCTTCCCTATTGTCAAAAAACTCGGAGAGCCAATTTTCACAGGACTCTCTTCCGATTACCAAGCGCGTTCGTCATGGACAGAAATAGGTGGTAATCACTTGGTGCGAGATCCGGACTATACGGTGGATGCAAAAGAACCTCCCATCCGAGCTCCCGGAGCTTCTGGCGCGTCACCAAAAATGTGTGTGGCCTGGCGTTGTCCTGATGGAAGACAATTCGGCCTCTGTTGATCAAAGATGGCCTCTTCTGCATGAGTGCTGCATTCAAGCGGTCCAGTTGTTGGCAGTACAGGTCCGAATTGAGCGTTTGGCCATAGGGGAGCAGTTCATAGTGGATGATTCCCTGCCAATCCCACCAAACACACAGAAGAACCTTCCTGGCCGTCAATCCAGGCTTGGCCACCGTCTGGGCAGCTTCCCCGCTTTTCGACCACGACCGTTTACGCTTCACGTTGTCGTAAGTGACCCACTCACCATCCGCTTCAAAAACGGGTCGATTTTGTTGCGATTCAGAAGCGATTCGCATGCATCCATACGGTCAAAAATGTTTTTTTGCGTCAAGTCGTGTGGCACCCATACATCGAGCTTCTTTTTCAATCCAAGCTTCTTCAAATGGTTTATAACGGTTTGATGACTCATGCCCAGGTCTTGGCCGATGCTACGGCTGCTACTATGCCGGTCTCTTTCGATCAATTCAGCGATTTTATCGCAATTTTCGACAACAGGCCTTCCGGACCGTGGCGCATCTTCGATCACCTCTGCACCAGAACGAAAACGTTGAAACCATCGTTGTGCGGTGGAAATGGAAACTGTATCGGGTCCATAAACTGCACAAATTTTATTGGCAGCATGAGATGCATTTTTGCCTTTATCGTAGTAGTACTGTAAAATATGCCGTATTTTCTCTTTATTTTGCTCCATGTTTGCGACGCTATAACTCACGAACGACTAAAAGCAAACAACAAACACGTGTTAGCACGTGAAAAGAGCTTTCCAAAAAGCTCTAGCGTGAACCGATGCGACGAATACAACTAGAACTACGCGCTTGCAAAGACAAGCTTGCGGAAATACCGCAAGACTTTTTTGACAGCCTTATATTAGCTAAAAACGATGTAAAAACTAGATAACAGCTACATACAATAATTTTAATATTATTTAAAATTTAGATTTTTTTTATTTAGCATGTTTACACATAAATGCCTTAGCTAATATCTCTTCTTAATAAAATAATAAAAATTAAGATTTAAAAATTCGGCAGAAATCAAGCTCAGCTGTTAGCCTAAAATACGTTACGTATACGCCAGGTGCGCCAGCAATTAAATGCTGCTGCTTTAACTTAATAAAGTTTATTGCATATACAACGATTTTTCTTTATAAAGTCTGTTAAATTATGATAGCTAAGCCTTGTCTTTAGCTTTTATTTAAATTTGTTACAAAAAATTATTATGCAGATTATATGTGCCAAAGTTTTCTTAGACAAACAAGTGACATTAAATTCGCATAAAGCCCAGGAACAACAAAGACGTTTAAATAATAAACGACTCGGAATGGTTGGGATGTGTGTGTTTGATGCGCCGTACACAACTTGATTGAATAAATCTCAACCGGAGCAAGACATGCGTAAGTCCAAGAATCCAGCCAGGAGGAGAATTCACCCATAGCCGTCAATACCGGCAAAAAATCACTCCTAACTTACTCGCATATCACGTAACTTGGCTGGCATGCAAAATTTATGCAGACTTTTCGGGCCAAAACCGGCGGCAGTCAGAAGTCAACAATCGGTAGTCAGTCGGTCCGTCAGTCGGTGGCAGGTTGTTTGCATTTACTGTAAACTTTTTTACAACCCGGCAACAATTTGGCCAAGTAGCTGTAAAGAGCAACCGAGATAACTCAATGCGAAGGCGGCCAAGATGCGTACATAAAATAACACAGCAGGGGAATCTTGCAGAAGGCATAGCGAACTTGGGATGTGCTGCATTTGAGAAAAACAATTTTTAGAAAATAAACTAGGGGGCTTCGCCTACTGCTAGCTACGACATGCAAGGCTTCAAATTATGCATATCGACTCGTATTTTCAAATAAAATGATTAAAATCTTATTTAGAGGGTTCCGCCTCCTGTTCGCTGTACTCTACAGCTTAAATCCAGAAATTTTTATTTTGTATCGTTAGTCTTAGGTTAAGACTTCCGCTTTCAGTTCCTCTTTGCACTAAATTTTTTTTCCTTTCTACATCGCTACGTTTTTTCAAATAAAACTATTTTAATCTTATTAAGAGGGTTTCGCCTCCTGTTCGCTTCACTTTGTTAACCCCCACTCTGCAGCTTAAATTCAGAAATTCTTATTTCTATCCTTAGTCTTAAGTTAAGACTTCCGCTTTCAGTTTCTCTTTGCACTAAATGTCTTTTCCTTACTACGTCACTGTGCACTTACAATCCTTTTACTACAAAATGCTTCACAAAGTCTCCATCTTTTTTTTTTAAAGTGTATAAAAAAATACGTTGCGAGAAATGCAGTCATCTGGGCGTATTGGCTCACAGCCCACTCACTTTTCATGCCTCATTATGCCAACAGTGTGTAGCAATTTCTTCAAGAAAATGCGATAAATTCAATCTTGGGCGTTTTGCTACAAAACAAGAGACGACTCCCTCGGACTGGGACTGCGTCTGAGACAAGGATTGCGACTGAAACTGGCACCGCAATTGGCTCTGTCTCTAGGTGAGCTGTTGCCTTGCCACAGTAGCCTAGAGCCTTGGGGAGCAGCTAAGAGAAATTAAATTAGTTAAAATTTATTTTTTATGCGCACTCAAAGTTGTAAGTTTCAGTTTGTTGCCTGATGGCTTCCAATCTTCCTAGAAATTTAGTCATAAAGTTTTCTGTTTTTTTGTGAACGCAGCTGAGCGGATTTTCTCAACATTTTTATTATTTTTGTTTTATTATGGTTGTTGTGAAGCTGCAATCTTTAGTTTTTCAGAGGTTTGAGACTAGATGGTCAGGTGTTTATGAGCTGTTATAGAAGCTTTAAAAACTGCTGGTAGGCAGTGAATTGTGAAATGAATTCATTGTGGTTATTTTGAAATGGAGCTAAGATTAAGCGTTTTACAAATTTGTGCAACAGGTTGAAGATGGTTCTTATATCATTATACATTGACCCATGTCTGTCTGTATGAACACCCAGATCTCTGAGATTTTAAGAGCTATAGAGATCCCTCTCTGGGATTGCCACCTTGTCGTGACGAGGGGGCTTATTAGGGGCGATTAATCCAAGAGCAATGCCGGCGGTAGCATAGCTATCGGCAGGGCCACCCATGCCGGTAAGGTCAAGGAAGAGTCCTGAAGCTTAGAGCAGTCCACAACAAACCCTGATGCCTTTTTGGCAGTCAAATAACCATCAGGTAAGCTTCTGTTTCCCCATATCAGGGGCGGCTTCTAACTAAAGTATCTTTGAACCCATCACTCATTGACTCATGGAACAAAACAATGATGGATACATGTCTCCAAGGGGTACCCAATAATTATTGGTCAATCCCCCTGCTACGGCAGCCAGCACAGTGGATTTGGAGGTGCTAATTTCACGTTATAATGACAACACGATGAATGTAACCAATTTTATGAGGCTCTATGCTCCACTTAGGAGTCCAGAATTCGTAGTAGTAGTAGAGATCAAATTTTACCAAATGCTGCGTATTAGTATTGTGCGCCATTTCCCTCAAAAAAAATGTCATAACTTTCACCCGAATTACAATTTTTTTCGACAATATTAGTGGAGAGACATCGATGTTGGCGCGAAAATAAGCCAAATTCATTTAGTATCTGAAAAATGTTATGGTCTCCACTTTCAATGGCCATAACCTAGAGGTTATTTAGAATGAGATGAACTTAAATATAAATAATCAAAATCGAATAATCGTTTTTGTCTGAACTTAAAATGGCAATAACGTCTAACTAACTAAAAACATCGGTATATCGATACATCGATGCTTGAATTAATTCACAAAATGCAAGTCCAAACAACTTCTTCATACATGGGTTATGAGATAATCACAAAAATAACCTATTAAACGAGACAATTTGGAAATTATTTAAGAGCCCTTGGTTTGGGGTTTTTTGGACTTCGGATTCAGCCACCCAAAATCCAAAATCCCCTGTCACATGCAAAGTGGTCACCACTTTTTTTGGGAGCCAAAGAATTATAACAAAAAAAGGTTCTGTTCCAAAGCTGGCAGGATTGCAACACTATCCGCATATCCATAAGAACAAAAGCCCGAACCAGTGGAGTTTGGCCCTAAGCTCCATTGAAAGCCAAAAATAGGAGAAAAAGAAGTAGAGCTTGGAGCTTGTATGACAAATTAAAAAATTCCATCAACCGATTTCGAGCAGACTTGGCATCAATAAGAGCACAATGTATATGATCGCTTGAGAGAATGGAGAGGCTCATGTGCTAAGAATGTCCACTGAAAACCGATTGCAGGAAGAAGAAGAGTTCGCCCAAGAACACGATGGTTGAATGATGTAAAAGCCGACCTCAGAAAAAAAGGAATCCTATACTGGAGGGATTTCGTTGTAAAGATGGACAAATGGAGAGAGATTGTTGTGGAAGCCAGGGTTTAACGAAGACTATAAGAAAAAGAAGTAGAAGTATAGATCTAGCTGTCAAGGCAACTAGCTGGCGTGCCTTGGCTGTATAAAAGTGCAACTAGTGACGTCACATTATAATTAAAGTCTCCTTATCTTTAAACTAATTTGAGATCCATTCATTATGGTTATTAAATAAAATCATGTCAACGTTTTTTGTCTTGAGCGAACTAGATTGCCAGCAGAAATGCAGATGTACTTTTTTGTACATGTTCTAAGGGTGTCATCTAAAAGCGTCACATGATTTAAAAAAGTGGTACCTTCCAGTAATTCAACGGTCACATGCTTGAATCTAAGTTTTCGACACTAAAATGTTGTTGGAGTATCAAAATTCAATCAACCTTACTACTTCGAATCTTTTGAAATTCATTTTTTTGGATGATCGATAATCGAAATAAAAGTATCGATGACTGGAAAAAAATAAAATACATCAATGCATCGATATAACATTGCGTTTACTTCCAACATTACTGGGAATTCTATGTGTTTTGGGGTAGGTGTAAAAAATTAGCTCAGAAATGCAATCTATTTTAGTCAGTGTTTGGGAGGACATGAAATTTTCAATCGAATATTTATTAGCATACGAAAATGCTCTAGACTCTGTAGGTATTAGGTATAAGCATAAACTTGACCTTAGGTCCGAAATTCTATCTGATTTAAGTGTTTTGTGAGAAAAGTAGCATATTTATACATTAGCGACGAGCCGTATGACGTCACAGTCAAGCGTATTACAAAAAAATAAGTTCCTCTTTCATGCAATAACTTTAATTGATAACAGCTTGTTATGGCCACTTGAGAAAAAGGAATATGGCCGAATCCAGATGAAATTTGAAGCTTAAATTCATATAAAAACTTTCCCAACAATACTGGACATTTTTCGACTAAAGCCCCGTGTTCAGCCCTTGGCAGCTAACCGGCATTTAGAAAAAAGCAACCAGCGTGAGCTGAACGTTTTCGTCTCTCAGATCATTCTATTCACTGACTCCTAGTTCCAGATATAACACAAATTTTGATTAAATATCTCTCTCAACGTGGAGGTTGTAAAAAGAAAGAAAAAGTCCGTTAATTCAATGGGTATTTTTTTCAACACATTCTCAGCAAGTTTTTCCCACGACAGCTTGAAATAATTTTCAATTCTTTTCAGATTATGCAAATTTAATGCATAAAATACAGTTAAATAGAATTTTTACAAATTTTTTCACATACGAGTACTACCCACTTTATGAACTAAACTAAAAAGTTTTTCACTAATAGTTGCTACAACTGTTTTTCAGCTAATATTCACACGACGTCTCCGACAGGAGTCAAACCAATTGAAACTAATCGAGTGAAAGTGGCAATTGGCAAATGGCTGCCAACACGTGGAAGGGTTAAGAAACTTGGCCAACAAGCAGCTCATATAAAATGTTAATTACCAAGTGAACTTTGAACGCCTTTGCCTTTGCCTTAACGCTCTGCCGCGCCCAGGCCCAGCACCTACAACAACGGGGGGTTCCGCTGGCGGTGGTGACAATGTGCCACTCGATTGTGGCTTTCAATTGGGGAAACGGAAATGGATGAAATATTTGCCTGCACGCGCGATCATGTTAATTAGTCTTTTCATGGCAGTTAATTATGGAAAATGGCGTATACGCCATGCAATCAATTTTCAAAAATAACTAGCCCAAGAAATATGACCAAAGTTCACGGAGGTTCAAGGGGTTACACATCAATTTTATTTATAAGCAAATACAAAAACAATTGAGTTTTGTTTTATACATGGTATTATCTTAAAAAGGGTTCGGACGACCATTTTGGACATCGTTTAGAACAAAATTTACAATTCGTAAGTTTAGTCGAACCTTTTTTTTTATTTAGATCATATTAACAATACTTCGGGGCAAGCTGCACTGATACCTTTGCCATTTATTGTACTTAGATTATTAGCCAATCTTAATTAGGAAATACTCATTTGGGAAAATGTGTCTCTTGCTGGCAAAAAAGGAAGGCTATCTCTTGATTGGGTAAGTGAACTCCAAAAAGTGTACTCCACAATTCGTAAGATTAGTGTACCTTTGATTTTTATTCAGATCATACTATCAATTCTTCGGGGCTAGCTGCACTAAGTTTTTTTCCATTTATTAAACTTACATTGTTAGCCAATCTTAATTCGGAAATCCTCATTTGGAAAATTGTGACTATTGCTTGCTAAAAAGGAAAGGCTATATCTTGGTAGGGTAAGTGAACTCCAAAGATGCATCTTTAATTTTAAAGAACATACAGATCTTGTCCAGCCTTTCAAGATATTTCCTCAGTTTACACTGTCCATTTAGTTGTCTATAAGAGTTTATTCCGTTTGGTAGATTTGATTAATTTACTTTGAGTTATCGAGGGTTTCCTCCTCTTTCTTTTTGGATAATAAACCTAGCCCGTTCAGTCATAGAAGTTGTATTGTCAGCTCAGAAAAAGATTTATATCCGAGCAACCCATCCTTCAGCGGCCTCAATAGCCTAGCGACAGCGCACTAGACTATCATCCCAGAGGTTGTAGTTTCGAATCCCACGTTAAGCATGTTCCTGCACTTGCCACTTTACCTATTTTGCTAATTTTTCCTGTCTATTCTATATCCTTATCGCTTGCTCCCGTTAACAGTATCACAAAGGGCCTGTTCTTGGCCTAAGTGAGTTAGGACGATGAGTCCCAAATGTCGCCCTAACTTAATCTACCCTTCAGTTACAATCATTATTCTAACATTAATCCTATGATACCAACTAAATAATCTTAAGGATCAAGAGTTTTGTAAATACGTGTAATGTAGATTGGCAACACCGCCACATTTCCGTATGATATAAGTTTATACTTGTTGACTCCGGTTGATAGTCCCATAGTCTCCCAAAGAATGTAGTTAATTACTATTCTCAAGAATTTATTAATGTAAGTCACTAAAGTCAATTTCTGATGTGATAATTTCTTTCATAGTCAAACGGAAAATGCCACTAACAGGTCAGCGAGGAAACCTTAACCAGACATTTTGAACGATTATCAAAGGAAGTAACACGTACCGCTTGAAGTAGTCTAAATATGTATATCGATGATATTAAAAAGAAATTCTGTTAGTAAATTCAAAAAAAAAAAAATGGCGGACGTAAAATCGGGCGCGGACGACTTCGGGATACCCTGTACCACTAGCTTGTAATAAAGTCCGATTTCTTCACAAAAAACCAAAAACAGAAGAATTTTTAAGCAAAAATTTTTTTTGACCTATCGTTCCTATGGGAGCTATATGATATAGTCAACCGATTTCAATAAAATTTGACACAGTGCTTAAATACCTTAAAAAAGCTATGAATGCCAAATTTATTTCAAATATCTTTACAAACAAACAAAACACATCGAATTTTGTATAAAAAACGTGTTTTTGGACCGATTGGTCCTATTGGAGCTATATGATCTAGTCAAACGATTTGGATTAAATTTAGTACAGTGCCTTGGAACTATAAAATACTCACGAATGTCAAATTTGGTACAATATCTCTAACAAACAAACGAAACACAACAAATTTTGTGTACAAAATCGATTTTTTGGAAGATCGGACCTATGGGAGATATATGATATAGTCAACCGATTTGTTCAAATTTGGCACATTGCTTAAGTGGTCTAAAAAATTTCCAAACGCCAAATCTGGTTACGATATCTTTATTAAAAAACGAAATATAGCGAACTTTTCTTTAAAAAAGTTATTTTGGCCGATCGGTCCTATGGGAGCTATATGATATAGTCAACCGATTTCGATCAAATTTGGTACAGTGTTGGGAACTATAAAAAACTTTCGAATACCAAAATTGGTTACGATATCTTCATAAACAAATGAATTACTCATCTAAAACGCTTTTTTTTTGTCGAGGTCGTCTCAAACACCCCCATGGGAGCTACATAATTTATCCCCGATATCAAAAAAATAAAATAAACTTGCTTCCTATGGAATAATATGGGATCTAATGTGAAAGTTTGGTAGCTCTAGCTCTTACCATCTCTGAGATCTAGGCGTTCACACAGACAGACGGACATGGGTATATCGACTTCTCTAGTCACCCTGATCATACTTTAGGTAACTTTGGGGTGTCTCCGACGTCTCCTTCTATATGTTACATACATTTTCGGCTTGCACAAACTTAATATACCCTTGGTACCATACGGTACAGGGTATAAAAATAACATCAAATTTCTCATTAGTGACACGGATTGCACGGATTGAACGGATGCCTAAGCTCAAGCTGAATAGAACAATATAAGACCCCATCAAAATCTTGGTCTTGCTTAACGTTGTTGCCCCTAAGTTGAGCTTGTTGCCGTTTCCCAACGCAATTTTTCATCGTCTGAGATTAGACCTTTGAAGGCGTCGCTCATATTCGCTACCTCTTCATTTACATGGGGTACCGACTGGAGGCCCTTGTAAGCAAGCGGGTCCGCAAGTATTTCGAGTGGACTTAAGAGGAATTATTAAAGATCGTGGAAACGCGATCGCAGTGAATTTGACTTACTTAGAATTGCTTGACCATTTTACCTCATATAACCCCATGTTCCCCGGGAGTGACTTACTTTAGTTAAGTATTAATCAATACGGCAGAGTTGTCCTGGCGAGCAAATGGATAAAGTGAACAACATTCCTAACATCCATCCAACCAAATTTAACAACCAAAAAATTTTCAATAAAAAGCATTTCTTGTTCTAGGGAGACCGTGGCGTCATCTCTCAATGAGATTTCGGAAAGGCGTACGCCTTGACCTTAACCTCTAGGTACAGTAAGAAAATCTCTATTAATTGTAGGTCCTTTTAATCTTCGAACAGTTTTTAAAAGACATCCTTGGGGATGCATTACAGGGAGTACTGAGGATATGCACCGATAAATTCAAAGAAACAATGTGAATTAATACAGTGCGACTGCTCTTCGATCCTAACCTCTAGGTACAGTATTAATTGATAATTAAATGTTTGATAAAGAAAATCTCTATTAACTGTAGGTGCTTGTAATCTTCGAACAGTTTTTAAAAGATATCCCCATGCCCACCTAGGAGCGCCTGACAAAATATTCAGTCAGAAAAATTATATTATCATTAATATACCAATCTCTAGTTTGTAATATGCAAAATCTACTCTTTATGTTTCCAAATCTCTTAATCTTAAATATAAAATTATACATATTAGACCTTAGTGCGTACTTATTTTTAATCGTTTTCGCTTCTATCACTTCTATCCTGTTTGCCTATTCAAACGAATTTCGGCTCGTTTTGATAAAACATTATTCCTAATTAGGTCGTCTGAACGCAGCTTCATTGGACAAAGCCTTTAAAATAAAATCCCAAACTTTTATAGCATCTAACGCAAGAAATTAAAAATAAGTACGGGTGGGCTGGAAAAAAAAGTAAAGAAAAACCTAAATGGCAATTAAACGTTTTAACAAAACGCCAAAACACATGCCAACCCAGACCGGTGTCCCGGTGCCAACCCC
Organism: Chymomyza amoena; assembly: GCA_037043745.1. NCBI lineage: Eukaryota > Metazoa > Arthropoda > Insecta > Diptera > Drosophilidae > Chymomyza > Chymomyza amoena. Next base: position 109,618 of record JBAMAX010002356.1, on the reverse strand, counting down.
TCGAGGAGCACACGCACACAGACCATAAGATAAAATGCGTCAGGCCATGGCATAATTAAGCCCCCGAACCTAAGCGAGGCGTCGACATTCAGGGACACTTGAAAAACTTTTAAAAACTCATTAATGCATAAATTTAGGCGCATTGCTTGACGTACTGCTCCCATTTAAATAGCTCAGCAACACCAACGGACACGGACAAACGCAAAAGGAGCTGCAAGCCAAACAGCCAAGTATGGCCAGTGCTCAGTTTCATGGCGGAAACCCACACATAAGCTATGGCCAGCAGGATAGTCGCCGCGTGGTGCAACTATTTAGTCTGAATCATTACATACAGCTGGCGGTGGGACAGATTCCTGTGTCCTGCCCTAGTTGGCTGCCTGCGGTTTTCACTCCTTGGTGCTGGCTATTGGCTCGTCTCTACTGCATGCTAGTCATAGCCTGCTCGCTGCATATGGGTGTGCTCCATACCAAGACCATGATGGATGCATTGCCAACGGGTCAGCTGACGGATATTACCGACGCAATGACCATGATCATTATCTACTTTTTTACTGGCTATGCCACCAGTTACTGGTGGCTGCGCTCCCAGCAGCTGCAGCAATATCTGGAATACTTTAATCACGCCTATCGCCATCACTCACTCGCTGGTGTCTGCTTTGTCAGCTCCCATTCTGCCTACGTCTGGACGCGTAAGTTCACCATTGTGTGGGTGAATGCCTGCCTCGGTGGCGTCGTCTTTTGGGGCGTAACACCAATGTTTACGGGCATGAAAACGTTGCCCCTGCGCTGCTGGTATCCATTCGATGCATTGGATCCGAAGTACTATGCATATGTCTATGCCGTACAGCTCTATGCCCAGGTCATTGTGGGCGTAACGTTCGGCGTTGTTGGTGCCCTCTTCGTTTCCTTGTGCGTGCTGATACTGGCTCAGTTCGATGTGCTCTATTGTAGTCTCAAGAATCTGGATGCCCATGCACGGTTGTGTTCCGGTGAAACGCTAAATGGACTACGGTTTGTACTGCTGCCTTTATCATACAATACTGTATATTTTGCAGAGTATCTTAGTGAAAATCCCACTGGAATCATTGAAACCTTGAGTAACCATAAAAGTGAGTTAAGTCTGAAAGTCTTAATCCGTTGAATACGAGTAAGTGGCGGATACTGAGGGGGTTTATCGTGTTCGGTCAATGATGTTGGAATCCGAGCTAACACTAATCTAGAAAATCCGCCAGTCAATTTAAGCAACAGAATATTGTTTGTTCCTTAAAAAATCCTCGATACAGAAATAGTTTCTAGGGAAATTAAGTACCTTAGCTTTCCTGTTCCCTTGCATAATTAGGATTATGTCTTATAAAGGGTTTTCCAACAAGAGGTGTTATTTTGAATCACCCGGTATTTCGGTAGCTGTCACTTTTGAAGCTTTTATTCTTTGACATTTGCCAAGTAGAAACTACGCCATTACTAAAAATGGAACGATACACGCTTCAACTACGCATTGAAATTATTAAAATTCACTACAAAAATGGTGAAAATCTTGCAGTCACAGTTCGCAAAACTAAAGCATTTTAGGGTCGTCGTGAAGCACCTTGTCGGACCGCAATACAGAAATTGGTGGAAAAATTCGAGCTGTTGGGACAAGTTAGTGATGTGAAGAATAAAACCCATGCACGTCGCTCAAGAACAACGGAGAATATTGCTGCTGTAGCCCAAAGTGTTTAAGAAAACCCAAGATTGTCCATTCCTCGTCGTTCTTTGGAATTGGGCATTCCACAAACGTCATAACACTGTATTTTGCATAATGACTTGGGTCTTAAGGCTTATGAAGTTCAGTTATCACAAGAACTCAAGCCGACCGATCATCAACAACGTCTTTGCTGATTGGGTCCTTGAAATTCATGCCTTTCATCCGGATTTCCATCGAAAAATCATCATGACTGATGAGGCCCATTATTGCATCTGGGGCTCGGGAAACCCAAGAGTTATTGTTGAGAAGCCTCTCCATCCGCAACGTGTGACTGTTTGGTGCGGTTTATGATCCGGTGGGGTCATTGGACCTTACTTTTTTGAAAATGAGGCTGGATCAACAGTTACGGTGAATGGATTGCGCTATCGAGGGATGATTTATGATTTTTAATGGTCGGAGTTGGATGGTAATAATCTGGACAAAGTTTACTTTCAACAAGACGCCGCTACGTTCCACAAAGCAACGAAACCATTGCTCTTTTACGGGAAAGTTTCCGGACCGTGTTATCTCTCGAAGTGGTGATCACAATTGGCCACCTAGATCCTGTGATTTAACACCTTGAGACTTCTTCCTTTGGGGCCAAGTGAAAGATGGCCATTTGGCTGATGTTGTTTTTCATTATTAATGGCATACCTTCCTCTTTATTATGAACTAAACATCCGATCATTTATCTCAAAAATAGTAATTTTTTCTTTGAATACCAAAATAACATCTCTTATTGGAAAGCCCTTTATTGGGCAGAGGTAGATAGCTGAGCTTTAACAACACTTATAGGATGGTTCGTCTGTTCCAATTTTATCTTATACAAGGTCGAGAGGGGATTTTTCCTTAAATGCTTTGTTCAGAGTGAAGAAATAAGAGCGTCTAAGGCCACTAAAAATGTGTCACGCATCACAAGAAGCCAGTTCTAAGTTAGCCTAAGTAGTCGCGATGAAAAAGATATTCGCGATATCGAGATACTGTGCGAACCAAATATCAAAATAGACTGATAGAAGCCACAAAAAGTTCTTAACTTAGTATCCAGAGTACCCTCTCTGTATAATAAATTTAAAAGGATTAAGAGACCTCCAATAACTTTCAAAGTTATCAGAAATATCACTTAAGGGTGTAACTTATAATGGCACCGTAAAAGTACGCTGTCGATTAAAACATATGAAGTACTGACCGAAATTAAAAAAATATTTCGTTCATATTTTTTGAATTCATGCGTCCATAAATATCTTGGAACTTTTATGGTGAGATAAAAATGTAATCCACTTGGGACTGTGATCAGTTTTTGAGACTTTATATAGAATCTGATAGCCTGGGAAGTACATACATCTTCACATTTTCTCCACAATAATGTTGTTTGCTTTGTGTCTTAACTTCTTTTTTATATGCAAGGAGGCTTCTCGCTAGAAAGGAAGGGAGCAGTGATAAGAAAGTTGTCTACCATCCCAAGGTGACGCAATGGTAGACACAATATGCTAATGACTTGCTCCCTCTATCGGACAATTATTTCTATCGAATTTATATGCGCTAAAACTCTGTAATAAATTTGAGGACACCAGTCTTGTTCAAGGCCTTCACCGGCTAGATTGCCGAACCTCCTCGGTATCCGCTAACTTTGTGCCCGCTATTGTTGGCCTCCTGCTTCTGTTTCTGGGCTGACCCGAACGCATCAATGTCAATCCTTTTGGGTTGGAACCGCTCACAAGTAACCCGAGCGCAACCCAACGCCTCAAGCCTTTTGAACCGGCGAATCCTTTACCACCTATTGAATGTCTTTCCTGTTGTTGGACTAGTCTTTCCGGATCTCGTTTCCTGGCGTCATCCATATGGCACTGTTGTCACATACCATATAGTCTATCGGACTCTTTTCCACCTAACTGTGGTCCAAGTATCTCTTTTTCGTACATAATCTCCAAGATTTTTAAAACACAAACAATCCGTATTCCTTATCTATACTAAAAGCATCAATCTTTGCCATTTTCCGCCAAATTTTGACATCCAACTAATCTTATGTATTACCTGCCTGCCTTATCAATAATAATCTCATCTCTTTTTTTTTACCTTAGCGAGCTTCAACGCGAGATGATAGCCCCTCCCGAGCTAGAAGAGCTGAACCAGTATGCCATTCTAAAGGAGTATCCCACCAACTTGCATAACTTTAATTTGCAGCGTCAGCGCCATCTATTGCCCAGCTGGGCAACAAAACGGACTAGAGCTCTACGTGATTCACTTATCGAGTGTGTTCGACTGCATCGCTTCATCTTGAACAGCTGCAGTGAACTGGAGCGTCTATTTAGTCCATATTGCCTGATTAAATCACTACAGATCACATTTCAGCTATGTCTCCTGGTCTTTGTGGGCGTCTCAGGTGAACGTACCGCGATGCGTGCCATTAATCAGCTCCAGTATCTAACGCTCACCTTTCTCGAGCTAATGATGTTCACATATTGTGGAGAACTGCTTCGCAGGCACAGCGTGCGTGCTGGAGAGGCATATTGGCGTGCCCCATGGTGGCAACATGCACACGAGATACGCCAGGATGTGCTCATCTTTTTGGTGAATAGTCGACGTGCCGTGCAAGTTACAGCCGGCAAATTTTATGTCATGGATGTTAATCGATTGCGTTCGGTGAGTACGGAAATGGATACTAGCATCTCTCCAAGCTATAGGTAATAAATACATAACTAAGTAACTATCTTTCTGATTACTTACAGGTCGTCACGCAAGCATTCTCATTTCTTACGCTGCTACAAAAGTTGGCGGCCAAGAGGGAACCAACTTAAGAAAGGAACAGAGCTTTAGGGCAGTGTTAGATGATGTTACTCAGGAAATATTTTTATTATTCACTATTATATGTACATTTAAAGTAATTTTGGGTCTGAAAATATGTTGCAGCTGTTCCAACAGGCCTTAAAGAAAAAGAAAGCTACGAACATTTAAATACCTCAGTCGAATGCCTAGATCTCGAAGACCTCCTTTGAGCTAATCGATATTATTATATCAACCTTATGCAAGTGTTTATTAAAAAATATTCTTTCATAATATTGTGTTTATGTTTGTTTATAACCTTTGTGAAAAATTTCCATTTTATCAAAGAATGAAACGTTTTTCTAAAATTAGAGTTGGGTTCAGAGTGTCTTGGACTAACCCGAAAATCGAGGTGCTGCCATATAGTGGAATCTAATTTTAAGGATAAATAAAATAAACTGTTGTTTCCTGATTAGTTGGCATAAATCAAAATGTTAAAGGCTGTTCCTGTCAAGCGTTCAGTGCCATATATGAAGTTAAGATGGCCATAATATCTTAACATTTCCTGCGTAAAAAAGCCTTTCATAACTATCAAAAAATCTTGAATGAACGTGTCTTCCCTGATGCATAAGTGGATTTTTGTTGTTGGTATTGCCCTGACCCATTCAAAAATAATGCGCACACATTTGTTCACTCCAGGTTGGCATGTCCTTAACAAAGGTGCAATTTGCAGCTTATCGAATATACGAGGGTAGATTGTAAAGTAAAAGAGCTTTGAACGAAGATTAGAGAAGGGATTTTCGAAAAAAAAGTGAGAAGGTTCTTAGAAGTTGCTTCGATATATGATTTGAAAAAATTCTTTTTCTAAACCATCATGCATCTTATCGCTCAAGAAACTAGAGTCTAGTTATACCTAGATTAGACATTGTTTTTGCAGTTTACAGAAGAGAGGATTAGAAACTGATATATTTTTGCCTAACTCTTATTAGTTTTCAAGCATTCTTCCCAGTTTTAAGCTATTATGATCTTAATAGTCTTATATTTTGATCTGATTACATTAAAATACGGGTGAAAAGAATGGAGTTCTTTTACGATTGCAGTTTATCGATATTAATCGGATAGCTTAAATCTCGGACGAAGCTATTTATTTTATGATGTATGTGAGTACTAAGAAGGAATTTTTTGAAAATTTCGCTGATAAATGAAAGGAACGGTAGGTCAAAGATTATAGAGAAGCCTTTCCTAAGTTTGGAACTAATCAACAATTATTATTGGAAATTGGTGGGACATATGTATGAGCTTTTATGTTTCTTTATCGTCCTATCTATTTTGAATTAGGCTTCTAGGCTTAAAACGAGTATTTTAGGTAGGTTAGTTATTGGGAGCTATTGTTATATATTATCCAATCAACTTGAAATGAGTAATTGAATTATATCGAATTTTTTGAATTTTACTTCTACGCAAGCTAATGCAGATGACTTCAGAAAATATACTAAAGAACCGAAAGAAATTGTTTGGTATCCTTAGGAATCAGCGTAAAATTTATCTAAAAACCTATACCTATGACACAAGCATGTCTTGCAGCTTACACCTATAACTCAGCAACGGCTGAACCAAATTTTATGCTCTTTGATTTATTGGGTTTGTAAATACCCCCAGAAAAGTGAACTTCGATATTTAAAGTGAATTTAAATATATTAACTGTGCAAAAACTGTATGGAGTCTCGATCTGGTGGCCTGCCTTAGATAAGGGGACCAAACCTAAAAAGTTAAGTAGGGTTCAGAAAACCGCCGAACTTACCGTTAGTGGTGCTCTACAATCCACCACAAACGAAATACTAGATGTTATTCTAAGCCTCCTACCACTGAACAATGAGGGGAATAAAAAGCTATTCTATCAGCTTTACACATAAGAGTGGCGAAAAAATGGAATGACTTAAATTTTGGTCATGCAAAGATTCTTAAGGGAAACCCACTTATTCCCGAAAGCACAGACTACTGCATACCGCAGGAACATTTCATAACTAAATTCAGAGCCTATATTCCAACCAAGGAGGAGTGGAATACGGGAGTACTACGCCCAGCTGGCTCGATAAAGATATACACGGACGGACGACCGTGTAAGCGGAGATGTCTATGTTGAGGATTTCAAAGTTAGAACTGCTTCCCGGCTCCCGGACCACTGCAGTGTTTTTCAGGCAGAGGTCACTGAAATCCAGTAGGCCACGATATCAATAAGAAACCTACAAGTTCAAAACAAGAACATTTGTATCTACTCTAACAGCCAAGCAGCTATCAAGTCTAGAGTTTCGATGACTTCGTGTATGGAGTCAGTGAATAACTGCCGCTTGTCTCTAGGGGAGATGGCTGAGCAGTTTTCAATTCACCTCATATGGGTCCCAGGACATAGGGACTTCAAGGGCAACTGTATTGCGGATGAACTCGCTAGACAAGGAACTACCAGCATCCTCCTTCAAGACAAGGCGGTCCGGGGTATACCCATGGCCAGCTGTAAACTGAGAATACGAAATTTGTTCCCTCTCTGTGCAAATAAAACGTGGAATCGGACATCGAACACGTGTAAGATCTCGCGGCAAGCCTGGCCGACATACTGCAGTGAAAGAACCAAAGAACTTTGCTGTCTGAATAGAGCCCAGTGCTCATCTGTTATCTGTGCTATCACGGGATACTGACTGTTGGGAAACCACGCATCCAGGTTCCCTCCATGACTTCAGTAGAAGCTGTGGCGATGAGGAGGAGCTGGAGACGGTGGAACACTTTTTCTGTCATTGTCCTGGGTAGTAAAAGTTTTAGGTTCCTGAAGTCATACTTTCTTGACGATTTATCTCTGCTCTCTGAACAGAGTCCAAAATGCCTTCTGAGGTTTATTCAGTCTGCCGGATGGCTTCCTCCCCTCTTATAGGGGACCTCTCAAGTGGGGAAGAGTTGTGATATAGCTCAATGTAGCTTAATCGCAACGAGCCTATCCTTGGCCTAAGTGAGTTGCCGCCCTAACCTATTATAACATAACCTAATTGTGCAACAAAGTAGTTAATTTTCTTCGAAAACTGACGATCCTCAAATGAAATTTGAGGAGACTCTTATTTCGAAAGTTTTTAAGATCCCAACCGATATGCATTATGAATTTAAGGAAATAAATTTTTCGATAAGTCTGCCATAAGGGCACAATTTGATGTCTTATAATACACAAGAGGAAAAAATTTGGATTAACTTATAAGAGGGCCAATATTTTTTAGTAGTGCATTGCCTTAATTATCAGAAAATCTATTATCCTAACTAAACATTTTTGTTTATTATATGGCGGATTAAATTACAATGTGTCTTCATTGTGTTGCTCTCTGCGATCGATTGACTGCTCTCCTTTGTATTCCTTGTCAACGATGCTCACTTATTCTATTTTCTCCTGCTAATCTCTCTTTGTGCTCTCTTGCTCTCGCTCTATATCTCACTTTCCACCTATGATAATTTTATATATTAGTTTAGTAAATCGATTACGTAGATTCGTTATAGTCTCCTTATCGAGATACTTTCCAAAAATTTTGTATGCTCCCCACATTATTCCAAACGATTATTTCTTCGCTAGTCCGATTACTTTTTGGCCCGCCCTCGTAAAGGTTCGACCCTGGTAAGTAGTATTCCACACGCATAAAGGTAGTTAGCGGGCAACCGAATAGCGCAAAAAGTGAAAAGTAACCGTATTTCCGAAATGTAAAAAGCTAAGCGAAAAAGGTAATAATCTGTTGGAAGAAGAGAATAGGAAGAGGAAGCAGCACGTGAGGGCGCATTAAATAGGCGGGAACAAAAAACAACCGGAAACACAAAAGCAAGCTAAACAAATGACTCACTATAAATACACGTTGAATACTTACCAGGTCATAATGCCGTTATGCCTAGTCACCAAAAATTTTCAGAAAAGTCAGAGAAAAGTTTTCGCCGTTGTGCGCGCGCCTCTCGAACAGTGAAGTAGTCAAGGGGTGGAGACACCTTAGACTCTATAGTGTCTACCTAATACCCTACGAAATTTATAACTGAGTCCACACCTGCACTTGAGTGTGTGTGTGTTAGTTATGTGTGTGTGTGTCTTTGGCACAATGAAAAATGAAATGCGTAAATGAGTTGAAAAGTTTGCCATAAGTTTCAGTTAATGCTCTGTCCCGTACGTGCGTTGCCAGGCTTAAAAACCCCGAAAGATTAAAGTCGACTTTGAGGCTGCTACCAAAAAAAACAACATATAGCCATAACTGCCATACACACAAATCTCAGATGCTTCAAGATTTTCAAAGATAAAAAATTAAATAAGAACTTTCTTTGTTGCCGCCAACAAACGGAGATGATATTATAGGCGCAACTTTTTTGAGTTGGGTTTGCCCGTTGGCGGCGCTTTTTTTTTTATCAGTGACAACTCAGCCAAATACATCTCATACATAGTCTTATATAAAATGCTTCTGAAACTCATACACGTGCTCACAGGTGCTGCAAATATTAAGTAAATATTTTCATTTGTACTCGTATTGTTTTAATGAGTAATTCAAATATTTACACAAAGAAAACGCGGTATCTTGTGGTATAAATACGTTAGGTACTTAGTGGAGATGGTATCGGGATGGCACTTTCAAGGATCATGCAAAACGTTGCCAAGATGACGGCTGGTATGAAATGTAAACTTTTCTGTAGCTAAGCCAAATTTTTAAGTACTCTCTCCCCTCTCGAATAAATTTTGTTTATTTTAATTTTTGTATAAAATTAACCACGAATATGCTAACCACAAGACACGCTCCATATGTAACTTAACGTACTCTCCGTGAGAGTATGAGAACAAAAGAACAAGCTTATACTCAAGCTGCACTCAATGCTTTGTGAGTTAGCTTTTGAGCAATGTAAGTTCATGCGTCAAAGCTTGAAGAAGCTTTGATCTATATTTGGAGTTAAAAGCTCGATAAACGACATCCAGGCAATGAGATGGATAGGACAGGGTTGCTCTAAGCAAACCAACTGTGATATATGTTATACTATAGCTGCCATGCCGAGAGGCGCGAATTCGGATGCGGATTCGTGATAGCCGGAGACTTCGTCACCACGTCTCTAGATTTAGTCCTGTTTGTGATAGATTTGTAGATTTTTCAACCTCATCCCTAATGATGTTGGCGGACTTTGGGCGCACATATCCCACTCCAGGCGCTCTGCCGCAGAAGATATCATTAGGCTCAAACGTCCACCCCTACAGAGCCATTGGTATGACGAGGAGTGTCGCGAGGCAACTTCCGCTAAAAGCGCCGCCTACATAAGAACGCTGCAGTCTGCCGCAACGCGTGCCATATTGGAAATCTAAAGGGAGAAGAAGAAGGGAGAGAAACGCCTTTTTAGACGGAAGAAACGGGAGCAGGAAAAGCGCGATCGTGAGAATCTTGAAGTGTTACGGGGCAGAAATGACGCTCGAAAATTTTGGCAAAAAGTCAACCATCTGACGCAAGGTTTCAAGCCCGCAGCATCAAAATGCCGAGACGCATATGGGAATCTGGTTACAGATACACAGTGTACGCTGTGGTTATGAAGGGAACATTTCTCCAAGCTGTTTGCAGGCGACGACGCTACAAATACCGCCATTAGGGAAAACAACCCGATACCACCAACCAACCACAATATGTGTGTCCCACCACCTAGCCATGAAGAAGCCCGAGTTGCAATAATGTAGCTCAAAAACAACAAAGCAGCCGGTTCTGATGGACTGCCTGGAGAGTTGTTTAAGGCTGGTGGCGACGAGCTGATAGGGTACATGCATCAGCTCCTATGCAAAATATGGAAGCTCAGTGTCCTTTGCCCTATACTGAAGAAGGTTGACCGGACGATATGCGCCATCTACCGGGGAATCAATCTTATTTCCATCTCTTACAAGATACTGTTGAGCATATTATGCGAAAGACTGAAGCCGTATGCCAACACACTGATCAGACCCTATCAGTGCGGCTTCAGACCTGGTAAGTCCACCATAGACCAGGTCTTCACTCTACGCCAAATCATGGAAAAGACCCACGAAAAACAGATTGATACCCATCATCTCTTCATCGATTACAAAGCTGCATTCCACAGCCCGATAAGGGATCGCCTATACACCACCATGTCTGAGTTCGGTATTCCTGCAAAGCTGATTCGTCTTTGCAGAATGACATTGAGCTGCACCATCAGCTCTGTCAAGGTAGGAACAGACCTCTCCGAACCTTTCAATACTGTTCGAGGTTTCAGACAAGGCGACCCTCTATCATGGCCTCTTCAGTTTCTTGATGGAAGGAAGGCTGGTGTACATCGCAATGGCACTTTTTTTTTCAAGCGTGGCTGATGATGTCGATATCATCGGGCGTTGTAAGCGAGATGTTACTGCCGCATTTCAATCGAAAAGGAGTCAGCGAAAGTGGGTCTAGCGGTAAACAAAGGCAAGACGAAGTATATGCTGTCTACGAACAGGGACGCACGGCGTCTAAGCTCCCATGTTGCAGCGGACTGCAATAAGAAATTCACGTATCTTGGCACCGCCGTTAACACCGAAAATGACATCAGCCTGGAGATAAAACGAAGAATCACACTTGCCAATAGGCGTGACTATGGCCTCAGTAAGCAGATGTGTGGCAGAGACTTCTCTTGACCAAGAAAACTGACACTCTACAAGACGCTCATCTTGTCTGTGCTCTTATACAGTGAAGAAGCATGGGATGCAGCGGACAAATGCATCTGCTCTTGGGGTGTTCGATAGAAAAATTATTCGTAAAATCTTCGGTTCCGTTCGTTTCGAATAAGGATGAACCACGAACTGTACGAGGTCTATGATGATATAGATGTTGCCCAGAGCATCACAATACAACGTCTGGGCTGGATCGGGCATGTCTTTCTTATGGATAACGATGCTTCAGCGAAAAAGGTATTCGAAATGAAAGCCGACGAAGGAAGACGAAAGGGGCGACCACGACTCCGATGGAAAGATCAAGTAGAGGAGAACCTATCGTCCCTTGGGATTTGTAATTGGAGAAGGCGCGCGCAAAGCACAGGCGCCTGGCAAGAGCTGTTCAGTTCGGCCGTAATCCGAGAACGGGTTCTAATGGCCACACAATGAATGAATATTAAAGAATATTTAAAAAAATATTTAATTTAAAATAGTTTCTTTTAAACCTGTTTTCGCAATTTGTTTGAGTTCCTCTTGCAACAAACTTATCGATTTCAAATCTCATAAAAAAATCGTTTTGCTGAAATGAATATAAATTCAATATCGTGGTATCGAAGACCACCAAAAATATAGTCACAAGATTATGCCAGCTAATGAGCATGATCCCGGTAAAGATGACATTTCTTAAAATTGGATGTAGAAAATTTATCGTTTTTTTTTTCGATTTCATATTTGCTTTAACAAAGCCAGAAAAATTCTAGTTCATCAAATTAAAGAGATGGCCTTGTTTTTAAAGAGTTCATTGGTGAAAATTGAAAAAATGACCGCAGATCCTTGCAACTGCATAACGAGCACTCCACTTGTCCTGGCTACCCCAAAAAGTACACCAGTTGGACGCTGCTTAAGCTCAACTAGTTTTTGTAAAAATCGCATCCATTTTATACCTAAAACAAATTCAAATTAAATGAGCGCAACAGGGCCAAAAGTTGGCCCTAACAGTTTGGCTATAAATGTTTTGTGGCCTTGGGCAGCAAAGCGCGAGAATATGTTTTTAAACTAATTTATTTTGAAATGCTTCCCACAATTGACTCAATCCAACTGAAAAGTGGTAAGTGGCTCTTAAATGAAATCCCCTGGTTGTAGTCTCTTGGCCTAGTATGTTGTTGTTGAGTGAGTGTCCTTGAGAGACCCGCATTGATAGGCTCGCAGACGCAGGAGCTTCAAAACTTTGAAGTAAATTTCGTAAAATTGAATTAACTTTTAGGCAGTAGACTAAAGGCATTTTAATTGAACACAATCAATGGAAGGCAGTTGCTTCTAGACAATGGACTTGTAATCATATTAAAGGAATATAGCCAGCATATGTGTGCTCTACCTTTAGTAAATTAAATTACCTGGTAAAGTTAAATTTTGAGTGTCTCTTGAATATTTTATCTTTAAAGGTGCAAAAGCAAAGCAAAGACACGAGGCCAAAAAGAAGGGGGAAATTACTCGCAAAATCGCGGGAACAAAAGTCCGGTACTCATTCCGGTACGCTATTAAAGACAAGCATGGAAATCTTTTCACCTCCGCAGACAATATCCTGGAACTCACACCACCACTAGAATCGAGGACAGTGGAAACACGCTCAAGCAGTTTTCAATCTATGTATATCGCCATCGATAGACGAAATAGTTAAAGCCACAAAGACTTCAAAAATAATAATGCTGCAGGCTGCGATAATATTGTTGCAGAAATGCTTAAGGCTAGCCCAACCGTCATCGCTAATGCCTTATTACCCCTTCTCTTACGCATATAGGAGCTAGAACGTTTACGAAAGAATGGCAGCGAGGCATTCTTATAAAGATTCCAAAAAAGGCGATCTAAGTGTTTTCAGTAATTACAGAGGTATAACCTTCATATCAGTCCCAACAAAAATACTCACTACGATTCTTTGTAACCGCATAAAGAATAAATAAGATCAGTCATTTAGAAAACAACAATCGAGGTTCCTCCCAAATCGATCCTGCACGGACCAAATTAATACGCTCAGAATAATTCTCGAGCAATGTAATGAATGACAAGCTACTCTTCAACTATTCTTCATCGATTTCTCCACGGCTTTCGACTCTATCTCCCGGTACCTTATCTGGGAATCATTAATACGTCGAGGAATATCAGAAAAAGTCATACTTCTGATACGAGCGCACTATAATGGCAGCAGTACAACCAACAACAGGGGTACGACAGGGTTGTCTCTTCTCCCCCGTTCTCTTTCTGATCGTTCTAGATGACATGCTGCAAAAAGCGGTAGACGATCACCAGCGGGGCATCCAATGGACACTCAATGAACATCTCAAAGACCTAGAGTACGGAGACGGTATTTGTCTTATTTCCCCCCTACACTTAGACATGCAAAATAAGATATATGTGTAACAAAATCTAGTAAAAAGGGCCTTACAATTAATACAGCAAAAACAAAATGTCTCTGTCTAAACGCAAAGAATTCCAATTGAAAAAGTTGCCAACTTCACATACCTTGGCAGTAAAATCGCGGGAAATGGAGGTACCAGCGTAGATGTTGAGGTCAAAATCAGCAAAGCAAAAGCAGTGTCTACCATGTTCTCGTATAACACTAAACTGCACATATTTCGTTCAAACGTTGAATCTGTTTTTTTTTGTATGGATGGGAAACTTAGTTTTCAACAGAGAGTCTAAGTCTAAGATTCAAGTCTTTATTAACAATTATCTGCAAAGAATCTTGAAAATCTGGTGGCCGAATCTTTTATCAAACGAAGATCTCCACAGAGAATCCAACGAGATACCCATCGTCAATGAAATTAAACTTAGGAAATGGCGGTGGTTGGGCCATACCATACGAAATATGAAATGGACTGGAATCCACAAGGAATCTGATGCAGAGGGCGGCCAAAAACAACTTGGTGAAGAACTCTGCAAAGGGAAGTTGAAGATAGCGGAAAGACGCGTGAACTAAAAGCTCCAGCTCACAACTGGGATAAATGGAAAAAATTAACGATGGCTCCACTAGGAGTAATAGGACATAAGAAGAAGAAGAATAAAGGGCCTTGGGCTGCATTTGTTGCGTGATTTGAATCTTTTCAGCGTGTTAAAGAAAATCCTCATCCGAATTTCGACGCACAGTGGTCCTACCAAGGAATTAGTCATGCAAATGATTGCACGTCGATGTTGCCGGCACCTTGTCGATACTGCCCATATCTAGGTTTTTTCCATAGAACCTTTTCCTAGTACACCAGTACCATCAATGTTTCATAAACAACCAACAGGTGACTCACCCCGTAACTTAATTTTTGTTAGGAGAACTGGCTTCAACTATGTTTATTTTTTTCACAAAACGACCTTACTCCTTATACACCTGTACCATGAGTGAGTAACAGCCAAACCAACAGTTGACCTTCCCTATATCTGCCATCGTCACTAGTACAACATAATTTTTGATTTAAACAAAACTGGTCTCAGGTATGTTTTCTTTCGCAGAACGACCATACTCCTGATACCTATACCATGAGTGTTAAACAATCACACCAACAGATGGCCCACCCAGTATCTTCCAAAGTCACTAGTATATTATCATTTTTGTTAGAAAAACTGGCTTCAACTATGCTTTTTTCACAGAACGAATATTTTCGTAGTACACCTGTATTCTCAGTGTCTAACAACCAACCCAACAGTTGACCCACTCTGTATCTTCTATAGTCACTATAGTTTATTATAATTTTTGCTGGAAATCCTCAACCTCGCCTTAACTATATTTTCTTTCGCAGAACGACCATACTCCATATATCTGTACTATGATTATTTAACAACCCCACTAACAGATGGCCCACTCTGTATCTTCTATAATCACTAGCATATCATAATGTTTCATAGAAAACTCAAATTACAAAACGCAGTGACTAAAGTGACATCATTAAAATTTCCCTAAAGAGTTTACCAAAGCTTCATTATTTCAACACATAGTAATCGTAAAATATAATTCTTAATATTAAAATAAAACAAAGCTTTAATGCTTGTTTAAGCTATGCATTTAATTGCTACAATTTGAAATATTAAAAAAACAAAAATCAAAATAAGAAAAAAAAACAATCACTGCTGTGCAACATTCCGGCCTACATGTGCGCATACGTAATGCTAATTATGCACACAGGATTATTATCCTTTTTGTTGGCAGCTTTTCGCTAACATAAATAATCCTCTCTCTTAATGTTTGCTGGCAATCAAATTGCAATTTAAACATAAATTAAATGTAAATTGCAGTTTGCCAAATTGACACTAAAAATGAATTAACATTTGGTACAGTCGCGACAAGCAGACTATCAAAAATTAACAAAGATATGATTAATTTATACAATTTTATTGATTGGAATTGCAAAGTATAGCGTTAACTGGCATAAGTTGGCAAATTTTTGGTTTAAAGTCGAAATTTTCATTATCGAATATCTTAATCTTGGTTATATTCTCTAATAGAACATATATGAAGTACGCTTACGCTCAAAAATCACCTTTTTTTAAACACAAAAGAGTACGAAACTTTACATTAACTTTAAGGTAGGAAGAAATGTCTTTAACATAGATTTCTTAATTAAGAAAAATATTTTAAATAAAGTTGAGTTAAAAATTAATAGAGTTCAGCTTTATGCAACCATACACAATGTCGCCCACGTTACAACGTGGGCTGAAAAATTCGTAGGCTGACCCATATATGACGTTACTAGAATTAATTCCATATGAGTTTCAGTTATTACAATCTTTCAAAAGAATCGTGAATAAATTTGACAGCTGTCGAACTATTGCTTCGTGATATACACCATTCTGAGTGAAGCTACTTTTATTATTATGAAAAACTTGGAAAAAATCGAATTTCGTGAGTTGAGTAAACATTACTTTTTGGCGAAAAAAATACTATTGAAGCCAAGGTTTGGACTTGATAAATATTATTCGGACTCCGCACCAGCAAAATCAACGGTTGAGAAATGGGTTTCCAAATTTAAACGTGGCGAAATGAGGACCGAAGACGATGCACTGAGAAGACGCGCAAAGGAGGCTGTTACGGACGAAAACATCAAAAAAGTCCATAAAATAATTTTGGGTGATCGTAAAGTGAAGTTGTTCGAGATAGCTGAGAATCTAAAGATATCAAAGGAACGAGATAGACACATTGTCCATGACTATTTGGACATGCGAAAGTGCAAAGTGGGTGCCGCGCGTGCTCTCGGTCGATCAAAAGCAACAACTAGTTGATAATTCGAAATAATGTTTAGCGATTTTAAACCGTAATAAAAACGAGTCGATACATCACAAAGGAAGTAAAATGGCTCCATCACTACACTCCAGAGTCCAATCGACAGTCAGCCGAGTTGACTGCAGGCTGTGAACTGACTCCAAAGCGTGGAATGTCGGAAACAGTCTGTGGGCAAGGTCATGGCATCGTTATTTTGGGATGCACACGGTATAATTAATATCGAATATCTCGAAAAGAGTAAGACCATAAACAGCAACTATTACATAGCGTTATCGAAGCGTTTGGCGGACGAAATCGCTATAAAACGAACCCATTTATAGAAGAAAAAAGAGCGGTTTTATCAAGACCACAGCGTCACAAATCAATGAAAACGATAGTAAAATTGAAAAAATTTTGCCTTCGAATTGCTTCCGCAACCACCTTATTCTCCAGATCTGACCCCCACACAGTGGGAGAAATGGCCACTCTAGCTCCGATTAATTCAATTTTAAACATAAAAATTAGCTCCAAAATTGTTTTGAAATTGATAACTAATATATCAGATAGGCCAAATCCAATTTTTGTTTTCCTTTTCTCTCAATATTCGCACAGCTGTAAAGCTTCAAACACAACATATGTTGCTCCAGGTGCTGCCCACAGCTCTCCCGCCAATTTTGGCTAGTTGCTGCAATTGCTTATAGTTGTGTGAATATATTGCGTTTCAATTCAACTTTTTGCTTATAAATAAAGTTAAAGGTATGTATTTATTAAAAAAAATAAGTGTTTGTGGCTTGTGATTGTGTTTCGTCCCAAAATTTGATGTTAATTGTAGTGCTAGTAAGATGTTGAATGTTTACTAACAAACTAATTTTTCGTAGAGCTGACCTTTTTCGGATCGCCCGGGTTCCTGTTCAAACGTTTTTTAAAAAATAGTTCAATGTATTCCGCTTTGAAAATGTTATCAATTAGCTGCGAAGGTTTGCGAACTTATTTAAATTATTTTTTTTTTAACTATAATGTCAGCGTCCAGACGAGAACTTTTTCCTGTATGGGTTGCGGAAAATGACGTTTCCAAAAAACATTTTGCTGTGCAGAAGTATATATATGAAAATATTATTGATAAAAATCAATTTGAAAGTATTATTGAATACGTTGACGAGCGCATTAAGAATTTCACCAAAAAATTGCATTTGAAATGGAGACAGAGCTTTCGAAATCGCAAGAGGCTCGAAAAAAAAACAAGCACTGGTTAGATGGTGACCTTATATTGGTGGACCAAACATCAAATGCTGGACGACCCGCCATTGACTTTGCAATGTCTCAGGAAAATACAAAAAAAAAAATAATTCTGACTTCGCACAAGAAATTCCATGCGATGAGCTCGTATCTGCGGTCAGTACCAGCTTGTATAAGTCCGGCAAGCGAAATGCATCAAAAATGGTAGCTTTATTAAACTCAGACGAAAGCTTGCCCGAAAAACTTAAATCAGCTATTGATTCCGATTTTAAACAGCCCATCAAATACACAGCAGATGAAGCATTAGCACTATATATTGATGGCGGCTATACAAAAAGGGTTTATATGGACTTGCAGAGTGGCGCCAAAAATCGGAATGCAAATATATTTCCTACATATGATGTTCTTCGATCTGCGAAAAAACTATCCCGTAAAAATACTATGGAAGATTTGGCCAATACACTTTTTATTTCATCGGACCCTGTAATAACGATGCTATCAAAAGGTTCAGTTTTATCATCCCAAAAAGACGAACTGCTTGATAGAGAAGTTATTAGTCTTATTTTAAATAAAGATGTGGAGCAAGCATTATCAGACTATTCCTCATCAGACACAGTAAACATGAAAATGCTGAGACTACATAAATAAAATGGTTAATAAAATGAACAATAATTTTATATTAGTCTTTATTTAAACAACATTAATGTATAAAATTAATTTTTTTTTCTAAAAAAAATTTATAAAGTATAAATAAATAAATTTCCGATAGATGGACTATTTCTGTAAAAACTATATTCGCGGCCAAAATGGATTTCAATTGTCTATTTTAAAGTTATATACTTGTCCGATTTATACCAAATTTCGTAAAAATGTGCATACGTATGTTTTCAACATATTTAAAGAATAAATTTTATTAAATTTGTTGGAAAAAGTTCTTAGATTCGGGCAAAACTGACCATATATCGAGTAAAGCAGTTTTATACAGAAATTAAAAAACAAAAAAAAAAATATTAATAAAATTACAAAAAATTAATTTTATATTAATTTTTATTTGGACCAATTGATCTACCAAATAAAATTATCCGTACAAAAATAGCTACATTTTTTCAGAAGTTATTAATTAATCGGAGCTAGATTGGCCATTTCTCCCACTGTGCCCCAGCGACTTTTCCTGTTCTCAGACCCCAAGAGAATGATCGCTGGAAAGAGATTTTGCTCCAATGAAGAGGTGATCGCCGAAACGAATCCCCATTTTGAGGCTAGTTAGAAATCGTACTATAACAATGGTATCGTAAAGTTGGAAGATAGCTATAATCGGTGAATCGCTCTCGATGGAAACTATATTTAATAAAAATATCGAATTTAGCCAAAAAAAAATTGTGTTTTTATATGTTAGCCTACGAACTTTTCAGCCTCTCGAAAGAATTTAGTGAAAAAAAATTTTCACCGACCTATTAATTCTTCATATAGCATTTGTTCCGAATGTATCTATCGAAAAAAGATCAGCTCTATTTAAAAATTATCATTGCAAAAGAAAGGCCTATTTATACCCTGTACTTAAAAATACAAAGGGTATACTAGATTTGTGCAATGTATATAACGAACCCCAAGTCCTTTATACCAAACTGATTACACTGTCCAACAGTTTCGTTTGTTTTTTAAAATATTGCGACCAAATTTGGCACTTGTAAGTTTTTATTGTTCTTAAGCATTATTCCAAATTTGGTTACGATATCTTCATGAACGAACGAATTATCCATCTAAAACTTTTTTTTTGGCGATGGAATTTTAATTTCCTTGTTTACAATAAGCGTCGTAACTTAAACATTTATCGACCGATTTTAAAAAACCATAACTTTTCTTACTCGGAATTAATATTTCTTTAAGATTAAATGTAAAAAAGTAAAGGTGTTTTAACAAAATGTTATATAAAAATGACTTCAAAGTGTGAAAATCGAATAAAAAAAGTGTAAATCTTAGATAACTTTTAAAAAATCTCGTAGTTGCTTTGTATAAAGTATAAACAAGTGTATATCATCTTAAAGCTTGAATCTTCTTCTTTCTAAAGCCGTAAAGCAATCGATAATCGGTTGAAAAATGGCGACGTTGTGATAGTGGGAGTGATCGCAGTACCCGAAAAACGGTTTTTAAGCGATAACTTCCGATTTTGGGGGTGTTAGACAATTTTGAAAAACACTATCTCGATCTACTCGTCAAGACCTACAACGTACACTAGGTCACTTGAAAAGTTCTTTGATTTTTTTCAATTCTGTAGGACAGTGTTATCTTAACCTCGGTTAGCGATTGAGCCGTATAGTCAAAAATATACAAACCGCGTCAAAATTTGACTCTACCTAATTATGGTTACAAGTGAACTGGAATCACAATTTAGCTGATTTATTTGGCTCTAATGAAAAAATCCACATCTAACTTTTATCGATTCGGTCCCGCCACTCACCGCAAACGATTTGCCGTGTGTTCTCCCACACCCTTCAACATATCAACTTAAAACTTACCCCATATACTTTAAATAGCTTTTTTGATGTAACTTTTGAGTTTACAATCGGTAAACATTTTCGGAGCTTATAGGTATAAATATCGAATTTCACAAAACAAAAAATTAATTCCAATTGAAAAGTTCTTAGTAGGAATATGCAGAAAATTTTTTTTTTCGATAGAAAAGTTACGGTATTCCACTGTCGGGCACCGCCTCGACTGTACCTCATTGTTTTTATTGACTCAGTCCGATTTTTTTCGGACAGTCCCAGTATTTATACTTTTTGCCTGACTACTGGAACTATAAGACGGTTTTCTACATTTTTTTTTTGCTTCGACTACAGTAAATATTGTTATAAATCGAATGATTAATTTTATTAGATTCATTTTATAAAAACGAATGCACTTGTCTATAAATTTATATCGTTCACGTTCATTTTGTAGGTCTCTGGCATTCCCTGTATTTATTGCAGGGAAATCTTAATTTACAATATACATAGGGTACTAATAAAAAAGTAGATAAATAAAAGTTTGATCACAAAGCGCTAACAAATCAAGGTTCGAGGTCTTACGATATACACTATCATCCAGAATTGGAACCATCCAGCTCTTGAATTTATTGCATAGAGCGCTGCCATGACATGAACTTATCAGCGCGGTCAGTTGCATGATTTTTGTATACTAATTTCAGCATCAGCTTATGCCACACAGATTTTTTTTGCGCCAATAAGCTCATATCATATAAGTTCATGTCAGCGGTCAGTATACGCGCGGCTTTATACAAACCAATAAAATACAGCTATACCGACTTAAAAATACGCTTACCTGTTTAAATTGAATTATATTTGAAATTTGTAGATAAGTCAATTAAAATGATTCATAATTTTTTAATTAGTAGTAACTCATTTACTTTTAAGCATCATTGCACACAAAAAAAAAAAAAAAAAATTAAAGCCGTTCTAGGCACCATTTAATGTTTAGCCATATTATTAAACACTTTCACTTTTGGCTTTAATAACGTAGCACATTTTATATATAACTTTTAACTTACTGCAACTAATAAACAATTTAATTTAAAAATGCAAACACTTAAAAAAAACAAAAAAACAACAACAAGATGGCGCTCACGGCATCAATAAATGTTTTAGCCAGATTATTAAACACTTGCACTTTTTGTTTTTATTACAAACACAACACGTAACATATTTTTTATTATTATAATTACCGCATAACATATTTTTTATTATAAAAATTACCGATTGTTGCCAATTTACGATTTAAACAATAAAATTTTACACTCCAACAAAAATGAAAAATAAATTTGCTTTGTTGAGACTTCCAAAGGCGCTGCCGGCAGCAACAAGTGTTTAAGCCAGCTTTTTATTCTTTGCATCGACTCGCAATTGGATGTAAAATTATTTTAATAACATATTAAACATATTTTTTATAAATTAACACTTGTTGCAATGTGCAAATTAAATAATTTATTATTTTTCACGGCTTAGGCAAATTTGCCGCTTTTTCTTTTTTCTTATGGGCTCTTTTGATGTTGCCAGATCGGCGCACTGCTTGTGAACTAGTTCAAATATAGTGCAAAATGATTGCTCTTATTGGCCACTGTGCATCTGGCTACGCTGTAACGGCTGACTAAAGAAGAATAGAAAGAGAGCGAATTGAGAGCAGGCTGACTAAAGAAGAATAGAAAGAGAGCGAATTGAGCGCAAGTGTGCAGGATTTTATCGGCTGACACCGACTTCAATATGCCCTTTACATATAGTAGCTATCGTAGTTTTCATGATATTTTAAAACATGTTGAATGACACGTCGGGGTTGGTATTAACTAAAATTGATTTTTGGGATGTTGAGCTTTATTATAAATGGAAAATGTGAATTACTAGTGCTTAGTATTTGGTGTGGTATCAACAAAAATTTAATAAAAATGCTTAAAAAAAGTGTCGAAAATGTGAAGTTGAAATTAATCCAAATAGTTCAATCGTTTTTCAGAGCAGGACGTAGCAGGTCAATGTATCCATCAAATGCACGTTTTTGTTACACAAACAGCTTTTATGCATTTATTAATATGCCCTACTGCGCCTTGGGTAAAGGGTAGTATTGGCAAATCATGGCACGGTTCGGACGCGCTCTGCAGTTTGCTTGAAAATTTATTAGTTAACGCGTCGCGAAAAAGTGTAAAAATGCTTTAAATTAATCAATGAAATAATTAGGCACAATAACAACAATTAAAAATTAATCAAAAACTGTTTAAATAGTTTGTTTTAAAAAATTAATAAATGCGTATTTAATTTGGCAAGTGGCAACTGAAGTGTGTGAAAAAGAAGGTCAATCGGTAGTGTTAAAAATGTGCGTGGGTATGAAGAGATGCGCAGCATATAACTATTTTTTGACAGTTACAAGCGCAAGTGTGTGTGTGCGTGCATAATGCGCTCTTTGGTTTTTGTCTTGTGCTATTTTCTATTCTGTGATAAAGGCAACATGTGCAAGCAATGCGGCTGATCTGCGCTAGTGCTAAAATTTTGCGTCGGTGCGAAGAGATGCGCAAGCAGTTAAAGTTTTTTTTGTTTTTTTGTTTGTGCTGTGAGAGTTTGAAGTGTGAGTGTGTGTGCATATTGCGCTCTTTGGTTTCCGTCTTGTGTTATTTTGCGGTGCGGTTGATCTGCGTTAGTATTAATATTGTGCGTTTGTGTGAGAAGATACGCAATGGTTTTTGTTACATTTTTTTGTGACAGTTACAACTGCAAGTGTGTGTATATGTGCATATTGCGCTGCTTGGTTTCTTCTTTGTGCAATTTTCTATTGTGTGCTAAAAGCAACAAGTGCAAGCGGTGCAGCTGATCTGCGTTTTTATATTTTACAAGCATCTTGGCCTGCTCGGTTGTGTTAAGTTACGCGCATTTTAACGCGAGTGCGAGTAGTGCGTTTTTCGTTAAATGAACTGCCGTGCGTAAAGATAATAATTTAATATAATAATAATAAACGATAAGCTGCATTGCAATAATTTCATTTTTATTTAAAATAAAGAGCCTTTTAAGGTTAGTAAGCATGCATTTTTTTTTTTATTAAAACAATATACATATCACAACTGTATAAAAAAATCTGTTTTGGTAACCAAGTGACGATAAACAAGCTTCACCTTAAGGTAAGTTGTAACTAAATTAGTTGCGAATTTTAAGCTGATACTAATAAAAATAATTAAAATAAGAAATGATTTACTTAATCGTACTTCGCATATTGCATACACTTAACTTCAATTGAATTTAAAACAAAAGCATTAAAAACCCTCAAGGACCTATATTTCACCATTTAATGTGCAATCGAACGATTGTGCTATAAATTATATATCAATATTTTATAAAGTACATACCATCGGAGAGGCGATAGAGCGAGTTATTAAAAACAGTGGGAAATTTTAATCAATACCAATGCAAACAGACCGTTGCACATTTAAATTTATATTGATGTATAAATAAACATATATCCTGCACAATACATATACATATATCACAATGATATGGTAGAGCTCTTGCCTTTGTTACACTCCATTCTTTATTTGTTGTTGTACACTTAAATCAAAATATTTTTCACCAACATTCGTCCAGGTGAAATGTATACAAAAGAACCAACAAAACGCGCGAATAATGAAATGGGAACAACCGAGTGAGCTTTCCACTGCAATGGTTATCCATAGTCCTTTATTGTAGGACTTTGTTTGGTGGATTTTAATGCGCTTATTTGTACTGTTGGTCAGGACGACTGTCCTGGCGATTGTTCGAGAGTAAATAGCGAAATATTTTACACAAAAAAACCATTTACGAGCGGTTCGTTTGGTTCGCTTTTACGGCAATTGCAATTTGCGTACAGTCAAGTCAAAAAGTCTACGTACCTCATTAGTTACATAGTTGATACTGAAAGATTTTTATTTAAAAAAATATATTTAAATTTATTACGACTTATTAAATAAAGCTTTTTCTTCTGTCATTCTCGACTCCCAGTGGAGTATAGGGCCTCGACCATCCTCTTGTATCGAACTCTATTACAGGATTCACGGCAGATATCATGCCATGATATGATGTAACTCATGATCAATAGATCTTCTCCATGTTTTTGCTGGCGCATCAACGCGACGACCTCTCGTCTGAGGATTCCAACGAAGTGCCTGTCGAGCGATGTTCTCATTGGATCTCCGATTTGCTTAGTTGTTAGAATTGCCAGATTGCCTTTGGCCTTCCCACTCGTCTGCTTCCTTGGGGGCTCTTGACGCTCGCATTGAAGATCCTCAGCTTTGTTCTTCTGCTTATTTGCTGGTTTCTTCATATGCGCAATAACCGTCCAAACGCTGATCGTGCTTTGCTTAGACGATTCTGTATATCCTCATCCACCCCACCACTGGTGGAAATTGTGGTGCCAAGGTATGAGAAAATGTTCCCGCAGATGGTTATGCTACCTTGGTTGGTGTGGTTGAGACGCATGACTTTGGTTTTAGATGCATTTATCGAGAGTCCAACTCTGCTGGCCAGGATCTCGAGATCATTCACTTTGGCATGAGAGATGAGACAAATGTCGTCCGCGTAATCTAAAATTGGTTTCATTCATCAACGAAATATTTTAGCTTAAACTTACCACGTCCAAATCCTTAGTGCTTGCTGGTAGTATAGCAGGAGATTAAACGTTGACAGGGTACCTATTTGAGGCATAACTCCATTTCGTAGGATATTGTAGTCGAAAAAAAGAAAAAAAAGCGAATAGAATGCTCCACTCCCGAGATATAGAAAAAAAATACACGACTTCTGTATATAGATTTTTGTATATATTTTTTTCCGAAAGGGTTCCTCACAAAAAGGTGCGACCAAAAGGTCTTTTGTACCATACCCATAAATTAAAGCAAAAGAATTTCCGCTTTCCGCATGAATAGCAGTAGGTCTTTTGTTGGTATTGACCTAAGATGGAAGGGACTAATCCGTTCCTTTCCCATATGACACGCTCTGTGCCATACCAGCGCTGGGCAGTCACAGAGAATATGTCTGGTGGTTTCATCGTCTTCTAGACAGAGCCTGCACTCTGAAGAGTCCGATAGGCCAATTTTCTGCAGATGGTATTTAACAGTGTAGTGTCCAGATAGGTAAACTACCAGGAGCCTTAAGTCCGCTCTGCCAAGACCTTTTGTCTTGATCGTATCCAGAGGTTTGACTGGCACTTTTGCTTGACGTAGTCCCGGTAAGGAGAACCAGTGTCTCCTGTGTTCTCCTGCTTATCATTGTTTTGATTTTGGGCCACCCAAAACCACAGAACGGCACAGAAGATTTAGTTAGGATAGAGGCACCCTGTCGTGCTAGATCGTCAGCGGTCGTGTTAGCAACCACTCCCGAGTGTCCAGTTACATAACATACAAAGACTTTGTTCCGAGCGGAGAACGTTTGAAGGTAGTTGTGGCATTCTTTAACCATCCTGGAGGAGATGCTCAAGGATGATAATGAACTAATAGCAGCTTGGCTATCTGAATAAATGAAAATGTTTGCTCCCCTATTTGTTTATCATGGTTTTAATTGTGGGCCAACCAATGGAGGAGATACTCCAGGATGACGATGCCCTAATAGCAGCTTGGCTATCTGAATAGATGCATATCTCCTAGTTCCCTCGAGAAGGATACTAAGGAGGCAATCTCCGCTTGAAAGACTCTGGCTCAGATGCCTATTGCGGTAGAGATTCTGATGTTGGGTCCAACGACTCCAACACCTATACCCTGCTCCGTTTTGGACCCATCTGTGCACCATTGTTGCCACCGTAGGTTTCCAAAGGGTCTGTTATCAGTCCAAGTCTCTCGACTTGAGAGAAGAGATCTAAATTTCTTGTTATGAAATAATTGCGTGATCTTAAGATCAGATCTAGAGCAGATCGATACATCAGGAAGGGAATATATAAGTGCGGCTTGATCAGTGTCATTTGCTAAGAGTCCAGATGTGATATGCATAAGTAGTACCCTCTGCATGTCTGACTTTTGAATGAAAATGAGTCCAAGGACTGACTCCATGCCAGCTGTCGGACAGGTACGCATAGCTCCCGAGAGAGATATGCATACTAGTTTGTGAAGATTTCTACATTTCTTAATGGCCACATTTTGCTCCGTTTTGGGCCACTACACAAGGGCTACGTTTGTGACTATAGGCCGTACTATCATACGATATATGCATTCTATAATATGAGGGCTGAAGCCCCATGTGCCAAGGAATTTTCTACAGGCCTACATGGCTCGAGTAGCTTTGGAGAGCACTTGCTCTAAGTGGTATTTCCAGTTAAGTCGTTTGTCTAGGGCCACACCTAGATACTTGACCTGGTCTGAATACTCCACCTCAGTGTTATTTATAACAAGGTTTTAAAGCTCTATGTTGTATCTCTTCGGGAAGGGAACAATCACAGCTATTTGGGGGTTGATGCTAAGCCTTTTACTTAGACACGAGTTTAGGGTAATTTGAAGATCATTATCCATAATCTCTCTGATGGAGCTTTCTTATTTAACCGAATTATTTATATTTTTTAGTTTCTGTAAGTCCCAGAGGGACTAGAGAATACGCCCCTCGAATATAAATATTGGAAATAATGTTCTTTCAAGTAATAGAGCTCTTTTAACACATTGTATTTTGAGTGAAAAGTCCAATTGACGAACTTATTTCTGTCCTTCAACTTTTTTGACCCACTGTATATGTACGTGTGGATGTTAAAGTCTGCTTGCCGGCTTTATGCATAACATTTCAAAAAGCAACCCGACTTAAGCGATAAGTGCACTATAGTATTTTCTTTTATGCGGTTGTTGCCGCTGCAGTTGCGCTGCTGGCCGCTAGGGGGCGCACTTGTGCATGAAAAAAGCCAAAAAATAAAAAAAAATAAACAGCTTTATATAGTATTGTATGTTTTAACTGCTAGGGTAACCTTTTGAACCAACTCCTAAAAGCTGCTGCCACACCCCCTCCGCCTTTTTTATGAGCTCTTAAAACAGGAAATAAAATTAAGAGACGCTGACGTGGCTTTTGGTTTTTATGGCTGCTGAAATAGTCAGTTTTGTCACTTTCTCTCCTGCGCTTTGCAGGATTTATATTTATTTTTTATAGTCTTACAAATTTGTGGCTTTATTTTAAATTCACTAATAATAAAGTAGCGCATAAAAATAAGCGCCTTTTATTTGCACCTCAAAGTTGTGAGCACTTACGCTTGACATGTCGCCGACGACATGTCAATAAAGCCCACGCGAGCACACGTGGCGTATGCGCAACGTTTCTCTCTGGACATTTAAGGCTTTGAGGTCGTGGGTGTTGGCCATGTTGGTCTGTGTTGGCCATGTTGGTCATTTCAATTGCAGTTTTTTATTGACTTGTGCAAAGCAAACAAAACGCGTTGCCGCCTCTGCATGCAGCGCTGCTTAATTGAGTGGAACTGCAAATGGAAATCGAAGTGTACTTGTCTGGCTGGATGTCTGCCTGTGAGTCCTTGTGGTTCCCGGGTGGGTGTCGAGAACTAAGCCAACGGCAAATGGCAGCACTTTAATGCCTTCATCATCAACAGCTATTAAGTGCCATGTCAGTGCAGCCAGCGCACTTTTCGCTTGATTTCTTTGATTTATTTTTTTACACTTTCCCTGCCATTTGTTGCTTTATATAAGTGTAAAAAAAACTCTTAAAATGTAAGTAAACCTAGGGGGAATATGCAACGTTATAAACTCTTTGGAGTGCTAAAACAATAGCGGAATAATGGCAGAGAAAAGCAGACACTTTGGCTGCAAGCGGCAAGTAGCAGTTGTTGAACAATATTTTAATATGAAAAAACTCAGAGCTCTGACAACTAAATACATTCAGGGTATTAATTTTCTTACTGTCGGTAAAATCATTATCTTGAGCTTGAGTTAAAACTAACTGTTCCGGGCGGCAAGAAAGCTTTGGATGATGGTAATCGTCTGAATAGTACAAGGTCGCTAGAGTAACTTTCAACTTTGACAGGTTGCAAAAAAGTTTGGGCTAAAGACCAAAATGTAGAAAAGACGATGGTCAGATGATATTTTGATTGATAATATTTGATGAATGGGCCCAGCGGCTAGGAGACGTCTATGATGAGAAACAAAAACTTTGACCTTGACAACGAACTCCAACATATTCAGGCTGCAAAAAAGTAAGTTTGAGACCAAGATTCATGAAAGATGATGATGATCTGATGATATTAAGATTGATGACGTGAATCGTCCAAAAGGTAGCAGGCCTCTTATCATCATCATTGGCGAGACAACCCTGGTCGGATCTTTGCGTGTTGCACTTTTCTCGAGCTTGTGTTCTTCAACATCGACACCTTCGATCTCATCCAACCATATTAACTTTGGTGGACCTCTTCTTCCCTTACCTACACACTGTCCATGCTTTATTCTCTTAGGAGTATACCTATCGTTCGTTCTAATTATGTGGCCAGCCCATCGTAGTCGGTCTATTTTGAGGAATGTAATTTTGTCGGGGGAGGTATTTGATTTCCTTCCTAGCACCCATATCTGGGAGGCATCCCCTATCTGCCACCTGGGGACGCGCCCTCTAGGAATGTTAGGCCTGTTAGCAGGCCTCTTTTATGGGGAAAAAAAATAGTTTGACGAAAGAGATCAAGATGCAGGATCCGATAACTCTCCCATACATCAGTTAATAACAATCGCCGAAATTAACATAAGTGCTTTTGGAGAGAGCAAACATATGACACAAATTCTGTTTAAGTGCCGCTGAATCATCTATACCAAACACTTCTTGGTGAAAGAACACTTCATATGATATGAATCGTCTAAAAACCAACATGCAGTGGGGACAGAAAAGTAATTTAATGCAGAACAGCTCCAAGTGGCACAAAAGTTTAAGATGCATAGATGATAATCTGAAGATATTGCGATGATTGACCTAACAACAAACGCCGAAATAATCTCAAGTATTTTTAAAGAGGGCAAAGGCAAAGCATTTTGATGCACAAAATTTAAAAATGATGACCCATCTGAAGATAAAGATACATTTAGGACAGATGATGATATTGCGATGAATGGTCTAACTATCTAACTATGATCTCAATATCTTTTGGAGAAAGCTGGCAAAAGGCATAAATCTGTTTAAATGCCGATGAATCATCTATACCAAATACCTCTTGGTGAAGGAACTCTTTATATAGATAAATTGTCTAAACAACCAACAAGCAGTGCGCACAGAAAAATAACTCAATGCCGATGGATCATCCAACAGCATATCTCGAACAACATTAATTTGTGCCTGGGCGTATATTAAACTGCTCCAAGTTCCAGAAAAGCTTAAGATGACTATCTATTTGAAGACACTGATGAAGTTAGGAAAGAATCTAACAACAATCGGTAAGATGATCACAAGCGCTTTTGAAGAGAGTAAAGGCAGGGCATAATCTGATGCCCAAAATTTAAGTTGACGACTCATTTAAAGACCAAGATGCAGATGATGATCTGAAGATATTTCCAAGCGCTTTTGGATGGAGCAAAGGCAAAGTATAAACCTGATGCACAAAAGGTTTCGATGACGACTCATCTGAAGACGAAGATGCATTTAGGAAAGATGGCAAGGGAGAGCATAAATCTGATGAAATGCCTATAAATAGTCTTACAACATTGTTTTGGTCCTGGGAGTAAGCCAAACTGCTCAAAGTTGCACAAAAGTTTAAGATGATGACTTATTTACAGATGAATGTGCATTTGGGATACATGAAGATTTGAAGATATTTTGATGAATGATATAGGTAAAAACGCCGAGAAGCTGTCAAGAGCTTTTGGATGGAGCAAAGGCAAAGCATAAGTCTGACGGACAAAAGTTTAAAATGATGATTTAGTTGGAGGCCAAGATGCAGTTAGAAAAGATGATGATTTAATGATAAAGCGATGGAGATAGCTTAGGCAAAGCATAAATCTGATGAAATACCAATAAATAGTCTTACAACATTATTTCGATCCTGGGCGTAAACCAACATTTTTCAAGTGCCAAATTAGTTTGACGTGACGACTCATTTGAAGACAAAGATGTAGTTAGAAAAGATGATGATTTGATGATATTGCATTAAGTCATCTGACAAAAAATGCTGAGATGATTCAAAAGATAAATCACAAATGTGAAACAATTCCGATTGATCGTTAAACAATTTTTTTTTCTTTTAATCATCGCATACACGTGACTTTAAAAAAAAATCAAAAGAGATGACACTTTGTAGTTATGATCTAATGTTTAGCCGATGGAAAGCACTGAAACAATCTTTGAGATGCGCATACCAGATTTAAAAACCCATCATCTTCTTTAATCGTTGGCTCCTCATCAACAATATCAAGTCATCTTTTAATCTACTGTGTTGTTGTTTGTTAAGTCGTCTTTTTTGTCAAGCACTATGGTACAAGATCATTTGAAATGCATCATCTTAAGTAACTATTCTATAATCTCTTGAAAAAAGTTTAATATTTATTAAGTTTATTAAATTCCAACTTGGATTTTATCGACGTCCATAATAACTCAATTGGCATAGTGAATCAGTGCGCTCAGTAAACAATCGTCATCTTAATTGTTCTTAATTTTAGCCAACATTTTTAAGTACTCAGTACTCACTTCAAAACGATTTAAGTAACTTTATTTTCGATCCACAGTCTTTTGAAAACCTCGAAAAAAAAACTCGAACATATCTCTAAGTTATTCTTTTTGGATAAAATTTGAATTAAAGGAGACCTCTCCAAGAACTAGTACGGTTTAACTTTAAGTTCGATCTGTTAAACAAACTCTCTTAAGAGAGGAATGGAGGAACCATAGCTACATAAATATATTTCTACAGTATTTATGCATATGAAAATAATCCAGTTTGTATAATCCATCTCAAGTTTCCAGATTCAATTATATTCGCTTGTTAGCCTTAATCACCTCTTTGTCAAGTTCTCTTGATTTCTGTAAACAATTTGAATTAAAAAAACACTTTGGTAATTTTATTTTAATGCACATTTAATATAAATCAAAAACTTTTCAAAACTTGTGTACATAAAATGAAATACATAATCATCTTATATATTAATTAAGCTTAATATATTTATGCTAATATGTTTTACATATATTGGTTAGGTTACAATGTCTTTGACTTAAAATTTACGATTTAACTACGATTAGAGATTAGTATTAGTTAGTAGCTAGTACTATATAATAGGTACATTTTAAATACTTGGTATACATTTATATGGCAATCGATGCTACTTATAGCTCATACATCTGGGATATGCTTGAGAAATATTTTATTACTTAGAACTACTTTGAGTTAATTTTTATGTTGTGAGATTTGGGCTTGAGCTGTAGGGTGATTTTTTTTTTTATTTTTTTTTATGATTTATTTTTTCTATAAAATATACAACAATAATGCTATCTGTCTATTTGTGATAAAATTAGTTACACAAATTTGTATATTTGCATTGCTGATTAAATATATTCAGGGCTACACACGCAGATACCGAACTATTGAGTTGATTGATGTCTCATGTCTCAATTTAATGGAAACCTTGAGTTTTTGTTTCAAAAAGGAAATAAGAAAATGCTCTGTTATACTATTTGGTGGTAGTTGTTGCCATAATATATACTCTCAAATAACTTACTATACTCTGCCCGAACCCAGCTCGAAATCATCTCACATCAATTTGGCTTAACTCAAACACATCACATTGCATTACAACGCAACTCATCTGAGCTCAACATCTTGCTCAACTCGACTCCACTCCACTCAACTCAATTCATCTGCACTCGTTTCATCTCATCTCATCTTATCCCAGCTAATCACATCTCATTTGTTAACGCCTCATCTGAGCTTACCCCACATTTACCTTCTTATCTGATATTCTTCCAGCCAGCTACGAACTACAGCTAAACTAATCAGGGCACGACTTGATAGGTTTTCTCCTTGTTCCAAGGAGCCAGAGAGAACTATTTTAACTTGGTTATATATTTTTTACAGTGTATAGCTTAAGCATATGCAATTATTTACATAAATTTGTCTACTCTTAACACACTCATAGCACCTAGCTACTACATTATATACTTAGTTATATATATACTTTGAAGTACACATCGATAGTTACATATGTGTGTGTACTCTTCTTATATTTTAGCTATTTTAAAAGCGTTTTGTCACAATGCTCCCCTTTTTTTACTAAACAAATACTTAAACATTTAAAGGACAAATATAAACTAAACACTTAAAGTACAGTTGCTACATTCTTATATTAAATTTAATCACAAAAAGTTGGTTGGGGTTGTAAGCCCTTAAAAAAATTTTATTTGATAAACGTTTCAAAGTTCTAGTTCTAATGATAAAGTTTGGTTTTTGTACCAAACCAAAATAATGCTTTTCAGTTTTTTGAAAAAAGTCATCAGGGTTGGCCCAGGGCATTATTATATCTATATTAGGACTTAAATATTTTTCAAGCTCTCAAAAAAGCAAAGCGCTTTTTTATTCTTTATTGTGGTTTTAAATGGGGAAATTATACTTGTTGCCAGGGTTGGCCACCATTAATCTTCTTTAGGTTATGTTGCAGTACCGAATATAATCTATTATTTTGGAACGACTATTTTTCTTGTTAATTATTTAAAATTAAATTAAATTTTCTACGCGATGGGTCTAGCTGGTCAAAAAAAATATTAAAAAAAAAATGTAAAAAAAACGTCTTCTGATTTAAAAATAAATGTATATATAAATACATTTATTACTATACTATTACTATACACGTATAAAAAAAGTTATTAAAAAAAAAATTAGAAAAAATAAATAAAAGAAATAAAAGAAAATATTTATAAAAAAAAATACAATATTTTTAAACCAATTTTTTAGTTGGTTTGATAAAAATATTTTTTTTTAATTATATTTTTTAAGTCTAGAGCCTAGTTTTCTATCTTACTCGTAATTGGGGCACTCAGAGTATATTTTATATTGAAAAAGTTGAAAAATACTTAAATTTAAAATTCATCTGGGGCTCTGAGTGACCTCAAGGAGATCTATGGCTAAACAAATTAATACAAAAAAATATATATTTTTAAAATATAAATATATTCAAGCTAATCTCTAAAAATTGTACATAACTGGATGTATGTATTAGTATTATGATAAATAAAAAATAGTTAATTAATTAATTTTCATAAATTAAATTTACAAGCAAAATTAATATTTTTTTTTTTATAAGCACCTAATTTATTTCTTTTACAAAATTATTAAATATTTAAATAGTTAATAAACTTTATATTATTGTATTTTTTCGTAAGTCACTCAAGCCTTTTAACAAAAATCCAAATTTTTTCATATAATTTCTTAAAACACTTAAAAAAATTTAATTTTTATTTTTTAATATTCATGCGCCTACTCGATTTGATTAAAAAAATAGTTAAATATAGTGAAGGAAAATGACCCGAAATGAGTTTTAGCTAAAAAATTTGTCAAATTAGATTTTAAAAAATTACCTAAAAAATTTTTTGATTCTTAATTATATAAATAACAGCCTTAATGAGCTGTGCTTAAATACTGAAATTTTCAGCAAATTTTTTTTTTAATTAATAAATTTAATTTTTGAATAATAATTTAATTACTAAACAATTACCCTAATAAAAAAGTCGGTTTTACGGGCGAAGATTTTACGTGACAACGTCTTTTTCTCGGTAGAATATTTATTGATATGAATATTATTAAATTGCACAATAATAATTCCTATTTGAGTGATTTTGTTGAGGATAGGACGATGATAGGAGAAATAGGAAATGAAAGGAAGTGTTTCTGCTGTAATGTGTCTTGCGAAAGTCAAGTCGATGGTTGTTTCTTTTAACGTAGTTGACTTAGAAACGTTTGATACGCAATCAAGATTATACGTATATTTCATGAAATTATGAAACGAGTTGTCAGACTTTACGTTTTCGTATCTCTTAATAAAATAAAATTTTCTCGGCAGTAGATAATAAATAAAAAGGTATAAACGAATGGTTTGACAGAAGAAAGACCGAACTATGCTTGTTAGCATGCAAACAAAATAACAAAATTTTGTGTTGCTAAGGTAGCGCAGTGCGAGTTTCTATTTGTGCATTACTTTTTCCGCAGTTGTAATGCAGATTTTTGGCAGATCACTGCTTTTCTATTTGCCTCCGCTTACAATCCCTCAAACGAAACGCAGCGCTTGTAATCAATTACGTTTTATGCGGAGGTAATGCAGTATTTCGGCAGACCGCAGAGGCTATGCGCCGCTGGGGTTAATCAGTTGCGCTCACTCAAACCTAAAAATAGCCACCGCTTTGAGCAGTGCCAGTTTGGTGCTGCCAACTTATGCCACTTAATGCCACTTATCGTTACGATTATTTATCGCTAGACTTATCGTTACGGTTATCGTTAGACTTTTTCAATGGTGCCTCCCATACAAACCTAATTTAAGACGTTGTCACGTCAAAATTAAGATTAAAGAAAATGAGCTAAGCATATTTATAATTAATAAATAAAAAAAAACTTAAAAAATATTTTTTTTTTGTATATTACTCATTAAGGATTATTTTAAAATTTTTTTAAATTTTATTTTATATATTTAACTATGACTAACAAACTATTTTTATAATATTTTTTAGATAACTTATTAAGTTTTAAAGCTACTTCTTTTTATATAAAAAAAAATTTATTTATATTTTTTTCTTAAATATGGTACTAAAAAATTGTTTTCTTGTAAGTTTCTATTTATGTTTTTTTTTTAATTAATAAACAAATATTCTCATTTTCTTAAATCTTGACTTTATTGAAAATTAAGATTTTAGAAAGTGAGATAAAAAATATTTGTTTATTAATTAAAAAAAAAGAAGAGAAATAAAAAACTTACAAGAAAAAATGGCGTACGTAAAGTCGGGCGCGGACGACTTTAGGATACCCTGTACCACTAGCTTGTAATAAAGTCCGATTTCTTCACAAAAAACCAAAAACAGAAAAATTTTTAAGCAAAAATTTTTTTTTTGACCGATTGTTCCTATGGGAGCTATATGATATAGTCAACCGATTTCAATAAAATTTGACGCAGTGCTTAAATACCTTAAAAAAGATCTGAATGCCAAATTTATTTCAAATATCTTTACAAACAAACAAAACACATCGAATTTTGTAAAAAAAACGTGTTTTTGGACCGATTGGTCCTATGGTAGCTATATGATCTAGTCAAACGATTTGGATTAAATTAAGTACAGTGCTTAGGAATAAAATTATAAAATACTCACGAATGTCAAATTTGGTCCCAATATCTTTACAAACAAACGAAACACAACAAATTTTGTTAAAAAATCGATTTTTGGAAGATCGGACCTATGGGAGCTATATAATATAGTCAACCGATTTTGTTAAAATTTGACACATTGCTTAAGTGCTCTAAAAAATTTCCAAACGCCAAATGTGGTTACGATATCTTTATTAAAAAACGAAATATAGCGAATTTTTCTTTAAAAAAGTTATTTTGGCTGATCGGTCCTATGGGAGCTGTATGATATAGTCAACCGATTTTGATGAAATTTGGTACAGTGATTGGGAACCATAAAAAACTTTCGAATACCAAATTTGGTTACGATATCTTCATAAACAAACGAATTATTTGTCTAAAATGCTTTTTTTTTGTCGAGGTCGTCTCAAACACCCCTATGGGAGCTATATAATTTAAACCCGATATCAAAAAAATAAAATAAACTTGTCCCTATGGAATAATATGGGATCTAATGTGAAAGTTTGGTAACTCTAGCTCTTACCATCTCTGAGATCTAGGCGTTCACACGGACAGACGGACATGGGTATATCGACTTCTCTATTCACCCTGATCATATTTAATTTTTTTAATAAAATTATTGCTAAAAACTTGATAACTTACTTTAAAAGTACTCTAAAAATTTAAGAATTTATTAGTCATACCTAAATACATAAAATAAAACTAAAAAAAAATTATTTCAAAATAATCATTAATGTGTAGTATCAAAAAACTATGAATCAATACTTTCTAAAAATTATTGGTTACAGTTTCAACTTTATTTTCCAGCTAGATCGATTTTTAATTTAATTATTTATATAATTATAAAGTTAAATGATTTTTAGCTTAATCCAAGTTCTTCAGGCTTGCTTTTTAGTTATTTTCTTATAGTTCGATATATTTGGCTTTCTAATCTTTTTTTTTACAAAAAATTCAATATCTCAGACCAAAAATTTAAATGGCTGATCAACCCTGACGACAATCCTATTAAATCCCACAAATATATCCCCAAAAAGTTTTTATAAACTGTCTACATTTATCAATTTAAACTTACTTTAAGTTTTATATATAACAATGACACTTAATTTTACTTAATTTTCATTTAAACTAGACACATAAATATTTAATTTAATTTAATACACTGTGTCTGGAAAAAAACTTTCTTAATTAGTAACATATTTCTGGTACAACAAACACGTCTTGATTATAAATTCGTTTTATTCTGCTTTTTCTCGCATGTGATTTATTTACTATTGTTTATTTATTCACTTAACTTTGTTTGGTTAAAACTTTTAGCGAAGTAGCTGCAACAGTTAAAGCTAAATAGACTTAAATAGACTTCACTATGTATATATATACTATATATAGAGTCTATATACTCAACAAAACCAGCTCATTTAAGACGGAAATGGCGACAGCAGCAGCAGCGCAGCCAGTTCTGGCCAAGCAAGTTAGTCAACCGGCAAGCCAAGTGGCGGGCAAATAAAGCAACTTGGCCAACTTTTTAATAAGACAAAATAATACCAGGCCAGGAAAAAAAAAAGTTTTCAATAACTGTCAAAGTCGAAATTGACTTACGTCAGACGAAAGCCAAAGGCAGTCGAGGAAGAAAAAATTGTCAGCAGGGCTTCTAATATGCTTATTTATATTCCTATGTAACTTCTATTATATTATATACTATTCCAAATAGACAGCCGGCAGAGAGTAGAGAGAGTAGAATCAGAGCTCCCGAAAGTATTCAATAGTATTTTATCGAACATATGTCAGCTCACTGCTTAGCTAGGCGGAAAGTGGGTCGGAGCAGGAAGCGCTGCTCACCGGATGTGGACAACAACATCTAAAAAAAATGGCGAAAATATCTTTTTGGGCAAGTAAACGATGCAATACTCTTTAGGCGTATATGAGCAGGGTATTTATTTGTTTTAAATGGTATTTTAATGAGCAAGTGTTGCAACGATAGGCTTGTGAATACCCTGTAGCACATTTGCATTTTTTTTTTGGATCAGCTCGTACTAAGTTTCAGTTCAGATTCATTTTATAAAATTATATTTAATAATTGGGTTTTAAAAATAATTGTTTTTAACTACAAAATATTTAATTCTAAAATAAATATTAAATTAAAATAGAATCAAATTAAGTTTTAAATAAAATATTTTAAAATTTATTAAAATTTTTGGTGGCTTTTGTTGAGCTACAAAATATTAAAATATTAATTATTAAATTAAAATAAAATTAATTTTTGAATATTTTTCTTCAAAATAAAAATAAATATACTACTAAATAGTTTAAAATTGATTACAATTTGAAGCATCTTTTGACAGAAAAAAAAAATATTTTTTTATAAATTTAAATAAAAACAAAATTTAAATGTTCGATTTTTATACCCTGTACCGTATGGTACTAGGGTATATTAAGTTTGTGCAAGCCGAAAATGTATGTAACATATAGAAGGAGACGTCGGAGACACCCCAAAGTTACCTAAACTATGATCAGGGTGAATAGAGAAGTCGATATACCCATGTCCGTCTGTCCGTCTGTCCGTCTGTCCGTCCGCGTGAACGCCTAGATCTCAGAGATGGTAAGAGCTAGAGTTACCAAACTTTCACATTAGATCCCATATTATTCCATAGAGGCAAGTTTATTTTATTTTTTTGATATCGGGGATAAATTATATAGCTCCCATGGGGGTGTTTGAGACGACCTCGACAAAAAAAAAGCGTTTTAGATGAATAATTCGTTTGTTTATGAAGATATCGTAACGAAATTTGGTATTCAAAAGTTTTTTTATAGTTCCGAATCACTGTACCAAATTTGATCGAAATCGGTTGACTATATCATATAGCTCCCATGGGACCGATCGGCCAAAATAACTTTTTTAACGAAAAATTCGCTATATTTCGTTTTTTAATAAAGATATCGTAACCAGATTTGGCGTTTGGAAATTTTTTAGACCACTTAAGCAATGTGCCAATTTGAACAAAATCGGTTGACTATATCATATAGCTCCCATAGGTCCGATCTTCCAAAAAATCGATTTTTTAACAAAATTTGTTGTGTTTCGTTTGTTTGTTAAGATATTGGGACCAAATTTGACACTCGTGAGTATTTTATAGTTCCTAAGCACTGTACCAAATTTAATCCAAATCGTTTGACTAGATCATATAGCTCCCATAGGACCAATCGGTCCAAAAACACGTTTTTTATACAAAATTGGATGTGTTTTGTTTGTTTGTAAAGATATTTGAAATAAATTTGGCATTCATATCTTTTTTAAGGTATTTAAGCACTGTGTCAAATTTTATTGAAATCGGTTGACTATATCATATAGCTCCCATAGGAACGATCGGTCAAAAAAAAATTTTTGCTAAAAATTCTTCTGTTTTTGGTTTTTTGTGAAGAAATCGGACTTTATTACAAGCCAGTGGTACAGGGTATCCTAAAGTCGTCCGCGCCCGACTTTACGTCCGCCATTTTTTAACTTTGTTTCACCAAATCATATCAGCATGAGATAAAAATACGTCGTTTAAAAAAAAGATGATTGTATATTGAATATTAATTATTAAATTAAAATAAAAGTAGATTTTTAATATATATCTTTAAAATAAAAAAAATCATACTATTAAATATTTAAAAATTATTGCAATTTTAGGCGACTTTTAATAGAAAGAAATATATTTTTTTTTCGTAATTTGTTTAAGTACAAAATATTTATATATTAATATTATTAAAAATATATTTACAAAAATTTAATTAGTAAATTTTTAAACTTTGTTTCACCAAATCGACTTGATGCATATTTAATCCATATCAACATGGGTTAAAAAGATATCGTTATAAAGAAAGATGATTGACATATTTAAGGAATATATCAAAATTTTGAAAATTTTTGAAAGAAAAAATATTGGTTAAAAAAAAAAATAAAAAATACAATTTTAAAGAGTTCAAAGATAAAAAAATCAGCAGCTGGAGTACTATATGTAAATATAATTAACCCCGATATGCCCAATGTCCTACATAAAGGACACCTCGTTTCAGGAGCGGATCCAGGATTTAGGTAAGGGGGGTCCAGAGAAATCTGTCCAGAGAAATCCATCTTTTATAATTGTGAAAAATATTTTTATTAGGGTTTTCCGATCCCAAAGGGGGAAGGGGGGGGGGGTCCGAACCAGAAAACCGCCCCCCGTGGATCCGCCACTGCCTCGTTTACACCTAGAGTCACACTCGGAAGTAAAATTTTCTCGAATCAGAAGAGACAGGACAAGCATGCAGATCTATTAATTTTTTTTTATTATTTGTATTGTTGAAGGCAGTTATCGCAAAAATTTCAAATTTTATATTTTAGAAATGGAAAATTGCTAAGTATTCTTTGAAAGATGATCTTTGAAAATATATATTTAAAAAAAGTATTTAAGTTTTATATATGGATAATTATAAAGAAAGAAATGTCTTAAAATGACGTCATATTATATTCGAAAGTTTTTTTAAATTTAAGGGCTTTATTTAACATTGATTAAAAGGGGTTGATCTTGAAAGTTCGAGGGTCTAAGGTGGTGGGCATTTCTAGTCCCTTGGTGCTAATTCCTTGCTGCGGAAGGGAGTTTGACATTGAACGTTTCAGTTTCACCAAGCTCAAAGCTGGTGGGCATTCCAACCCTCTGAGCCTCTGTCTCTCTCCTTGTTGAGCCATTTTGGAGGTTCAGTGAAAATGGTCAGGCCCTTTCCAGACAACCCAGATCTTCAAAGTTGGGCTTGCTCAGAAGTTGAGTGGGTTGTCTAAGCAGTTCCGTGTAGTCAAATATCAGGTTTTGCATATTTTTTATTTCCTTCTCATCTCAGCAGCTGCAATAGATGCCATGTTGGAGCTGAGAGGATCAGCTATAAGGCTTAGGGTGAATTACCCCTCCCATCCTGGTCCGATTCTTGTGAAATCGTTGCAGCTCGATGTTCGCTTTAGTTTGTACCTTGGCCAGAGTGCTTGGGAGACAACGAGTGTATCATTTTCTAAGCTCTGACGGTCCTCCTAACTTCCGATATGAGGTCTTGAAAGGTTTTTTCTATCCGTAAACGTGTTTTTGGGTTCCCTCAATCCGAATGCGTAATCCACATCCTCATCATATGGGGATGTGCTTGGGAGACAACGAGTGTATCATTTTCTAAGCTCTGACGGTCCACCTAACTTCCGATATGAGGTCTTGAAAGGATTTTTCTATCCGTAAACGTGTTTTTGGGTTCTCTCAATCCGAATGCGTAATCCACATCCTCATCATATGGGGATGTGCTTGGGAGACAACGAGTGTATCACTTTCTAAGCTCTGACGGTCCTCCTAACTTCCGATATGAGGTCTTGAAAGGTTTTTTCTATCCGTAAACGTGTTTTTGGGTTTCCTCAATCCGAATGCGTAATCCACATCCCCATTAAAAAAGGTTTTTAAAAAAGTCAGTGTTCTATTCTCTTCGCATGAGTGCTGACAGTTCCCCTTAGTTCGAATATGATGCTGTAAAATGATCACTTAATATTCGTAATCGTATTTTTGGGTTTATTGAATTCGAATGCGTAATGCCCAACTCTATTATGTCGGATCTTCTACAAACTTTTGGAGTGTATGGACCTAGACATTGAAATATCTATTTCCTATTCTCTCAGAACCTTGGGCAAATTTTTTTTTGAAGTATATAAATGTTTAATTTTACTAACTTTTTTAAATTATGTGAAAAAAAGGAGTTTTTTACTGGCACCTAGCGCTTGAGCATACTTGGGTTAAATATAATAAAATATCCTTTTTTAACCAAGCGTTATCATATTAGGTTTAAAAACTGAAATTTAATAAAATAAACTTAAAATCCAGCTAGAGCCTTATATTAAAACATATCGGTAGTAGGCTAATAAAATACCCTATATTGTATATACCCCATACTGTATATATATATTTAGTAAGTCATACTATAGTGTCCCAATACTCAGATATACAAATCTATTTTTATTTCTACATATCTCAGCTCTCACTTTTTAACTCGTAACAAATGGTTCAAAAAGCCCAAAACACTCCTACGATAGAGTATTGACATGCATTAGCGCCTTGATCGGGTTCTCATTTGCAGTTGTTGTCAAGGCTTCCTTCTTATATACATAACATATATATCTTGCTATCTGTATCTGTTCTGCCAGAGCCTTGCGGCTAGCTAGGCTGTCCGGCTGCCCAGCTGCCCGGCTGCGGCTATTAAAGTTCAATGAAGTTTCTTAGCAGTGACACTTTCCGGCGCCATCACCAAAGCCAAGCCAATATCTCGCTCCCGAACACACTACCTCGAAATTGGCAACTGCCAATGCGACCCACTTGGCAACCAACCCAAACCCACTGCCAAGCCGCTGCCACATCCTGAAACGTTCAGCGTTTCAATGAAGTGGAAAAAAATATTTCCGCCGGCGATAAAATAGCTATAAATTTTCAAGTGCCACGGGCGGCGCGTGAGACTTTGTCACACTGTATCAGTGTTGGTGTATATCTGTGTGTATCTCTGTGTAGCTGTGTGTGAGAATGCGTGTCTGTCGCGGCAGACGTTTGAAAAATTTGTCAAAAAATGTTTTACTTGCTCCACATTTCGCTGGAAATTTGTGCACTTTATGTCGTTACATTTTGGCGGAAGGTGTCACTGCTCAAGACCCATTCCAGAGTTCCCGGACTTGCGTGTGGGTGCTACTAATGGTGCTATTACCTTTTATGCCTCTTTTAGCTGCGTGTGTGTGTGTCGCTGACTTCCAGGATACTTTGTAGCCGCGTCTTGCACGACTTTTCAGAAGAGAGAGAAAATTTTGCTTTAAACTTGCTGCTTAAAACTTTCAACAAATATCTTTCATTGTTGCTATTGTTGTTGTTGTTGCTGCCATCATTGTTGTTTGATGTCTTTTAAGCAGTCCATAGACGTGCACAGCTGTTCCGTCTGTGTGCCGGCCAATTCCGGACTTTTCTAGTCCTTCGTCTCTGGACTACGGACTACTTCATTGGCAGCGCAGCCGTAAAGTTTTTACGTGACCAAGTAAAATTTTTCATTTGCTCAGCGCACAACAAAAATAAAACCAAAATGAATGAACTTTTCAAATAAAAAAATAGCAATCTGCTCTCAAACATACACAGACATATAAATTTAAAAAATAGAAGAAATAAAATAATACACATACAAAAAGAGACAAATATGGCTTAAATTGTTGAAATACACTTGGAGAAAAAATTTGTCAGAGCTGCCTTAAATTTGTGAGCTTCAAAGAACATAGCAAATATGTAAAAATATAATAGACTTTATAATCTCTTTTTAAAATGAACCCATTCAGTCAATTAATTCAGCCGAAAGAGATAAAAATCTAAACTTAGTTTTTTATAACATCTGAGAATACATCAGCACATATATACATAAGACGATCTTTTATACTATTTTTGCCTTTTTTGTGGGATAGAAACTTTGATTTTTTGCGATATTCTCATTAAAAATTTCGCTTTGCGCTAATTCAACTTTTTTCAAGGCCCATATCGATTTCATCATCATAACTTCGCATTTCTGTAGATCAGCTAAAGACGATTAATTTTATTTCTCAGTAAATACGCTATTAGCTAGTGTTATAATAAAAAAATAAATAATTCCCTGTTAGACCCCTTAAATGGGCATAGGGGATCTCTATTAAGAACTGTTCGAACAGAACAGGGACCTACAGTTTATAGCCCAATCCGAACGGTCTCCTTAATTAATAGAGACTTTAGACTAGTGTTATAATAATTTATGAAAATTCAGAAAATTCCTCTTTAAAAAGTGTACAAATTAGAATTACAAACTTACATGAGTCTGAAAATG
Source organism: Chymomyza amoena (assembly GCA_037043745.1). Classification (NCBI taxonomy): domain Eukaryota; kingdom Metazoa; phylum Arthropoda; class Insecta; order Diptera; family Drosophilidae; genus Chymomyza; species Chymomyza amoena. Next base: position 66,351 of record JBAMAX010002356.1, on the reverse strand, counting down.
GCATACTCCCGGTACTTTTGCCCAATGTATGGGACAACATGTATTGAATTGGCCACGCCTTACTATTTGAGATATCGTTTAAAAAAAAATGTTAAATCGTAAGTAGACTATAACTCCCTATTGTTAACAACTCCTTATAAAAAACGTTTTTCCAATTTAGTGAGCCGTAAAGTTTAAGATCTTTAAAAAAAACGACACACAAGAAACCATTGACTCTTAATGAAAATATTTTTACTCTATTCCTAAAAAAGTTATACGAATCTGAGCTAAAATCAAAGATATTATTGAGCTCTTGAGTTTTGCATTTGACTTTTTAAAATAAGTACTAAAATATATCGAGATTGGGTTAAAAAACTCTCATCTCTCCATCATGAATTCCATAAACTAACCAGCTAGTATTACTGCTGGCGCCATCTACTAAACTTAAGTGGCGCCATCTTATGCAAATCATCGGTTAAATCATAGGATAACACTGTTTTGATTGTGTGTGCATTGGACCTTTTATTTTTATTGGACCTTGAATTAATTTCGGACTTTTTTTTCAATATCCATCTATTTATTCTGAAAAAATGGATACAAAATTTAATGTTCAAAGTATTGTCCATCGCTAGCCACTACTTTTTCCCATCTTTCTGGTAATTTTTGGATTCCGGATCGGAAGAATGACTCGTCTTTTGAGGCTATCCATGAATTGACCCAATTCTTGATGCTTTCTTAAGAAGTGGTCAGTCAATGCAAGTAGCATCCATCGAAATAGGTGGTAATCGGATGGGGCGATGTCCGGTGAGTACGACGGGTGGGGTAGCACCTCCCATTTTAACGTTTCCAAATATGTTTTCACGACTTTCGCGACATGGGGCCGAGCATTATCATGTTGCAAAGTAACTATCATATCTTTGCTCATATTCTGGCCGTTTTTCTCTGAGTGCATGCCTCGAACGCTTTACTTGAAGTCGGTAACGGTCCACTGTGATCGTTTCAATCGGGTTCAACAATTCATAATAGATAATACCACGTTGGTTCCACCAAATACAGAACATGAGCTTAGATCCATGAATATTTGGCTTCGCCGTTGATGGCTGGCCGGGCTTACGCCATGACTTTTTGCGCTTGGGATTGTCGTAATGGATCCACTTTTCATCGCCAGTAACAATACAATGCAAAAAACCATTTCTTTTCTGGCGTTGAAGCAGCTGTTCATATGAGAAAAATCGGCGCTCAGCGTCTCTCGGCTTCCACTCATATGGAACACAACTTTCTTGCTTTTGTTTGGGAATGATCCCAAGTACTTTAAACGTTTGGAAATGGTTGATACATCGACACTCAATGTCTCTGCCTTATTTTGAGCGTTTGACATGAATCTTCATCGAGTAATATCTCCAATTCTTTATCCTCAAATTTTCTCGGCTTCCCCAAACGCTCTTTGTCTATAACATCAAGATTACCATTTTTAAAGCGTTGAAACCAATCAAAACATTGTATTCTTGATAGAAAATATTCCTCAGAAACTTCCGCGTTCAAACGATGCCTCTCGGGATCGGCTTTCTTTGCGAAAAAGTATCCCAACAAAACTTCCCGCAAATGCTGTTTTTATCCCCAATTTTCAAAATTTTCCATCATTAAACAAAAGTTTGATATGCACAAACAAACGAAATAATTTTAACTGATCCTGACAGCTTTTGAATGTATCTTTCAAATGACATATGTATCATTGATATTTTTTCAGTGTATATGTCAATGACGACATCTATTGTTGGAGTCCGGATTTTAATTCAAGGTATCTGAAGCTTGTTCTGTTACTATTGTGATTTATGTTGCTCCATAAAGGCCTCAATGAAGCAATTTTTTTGAAAATCTAAGTATTAAAATCCCTTTCAAATATCTTGTCCAAAAATTCTTAATATGTATAACTTTAATTTAAGACTCAGCTGCGTTAGTACTAATCACAATACGATAATCCTAAAAATCCAATATATTTCAGCCATTAATGATTTTTTTGGTTAATGAATAAAAAAATTATAGTGTATAATAAAATTAGGACATGCAAAAGTTTAAAATAAAATGTTTTGTAGTTTCCTCAAGCTACTCACAATTTCAAATTATTATTTTCCTGCCACACGTTTTCTCTCAGTGTATCTAAATTTTTTACAACACATTTGTAGCTTAAAAATTTTGCCATAAATTATAAAAATAATTGCAAAATTGGCGGACAGTCGCATAAATTTTTTGATAGCAATTTTAAAATTCGCCTAAAATGGGCAATAAAATGTTTTCCAAATGTTTTCACATATACATATAAAACCACACTTTAAACAAAGTTTGTTTCGATGTGTCTATGTGTGTATGTGTGTGTTAGCCACAATAGAATTTCCGGTTGAAATTTGTGTGTGTGTGGTCTACTCGAAGGCCAAATCAAATGCCAGCGGCAAAACAAGTTTCTAACCAAGCAAATGTCATGAAATTGAAACGTGGCCAAGACAAGAAGAGACAAACCTAATGTGCTTGGAAGCCACAATTAGACAACGATATGTTCATATCCTCTGCTGTCTGTAAGCCGCTTGCCAAGATTGTGTTATATACATAAGCCGGTCGGTCGGTCGGTCGGTCAGCTGCAAGCCGTTTCAAATTCCAAGCCAAGGGCGGGTGGAGCTCAATGGGATGCAAATTGAATTTGAAATTAATTAGAGACACATAAGCACTTAATCCCTAGAACAACCCACAAATACACACACACAATCCCAAGAATCTGAGAGCCCGTGGAATAATAGCCTGTAGAGTTTCCAAGTAGAATCAGCCATATTGCGTATACGTCACGTTGTGCGCAGGAGCACAAAAACATAATTGAAAAGCTTGCCACAAAGATTTCACTTCAACCCTAACCCTATCCTTATTATTTTATCTGCTGCCGCTGGACGCTTTGAGCTCAGTGCCGCCATTGTTGGAGCTGCTCTTAAGCGCGCTGGCCAGAAAGCGTTTGCCCGCCTCACCAGTTCTGGCTGCAGTGCAGCGTGGCTCAAAGTCCACGCTGGCACATTTCATCGGCTTAATCTTGCCCGGTTTGACCGGTGTCTGCTATCTGCTGGGTCGCCAGCTGCTGGAGTTGGAGTAGCGGCAGAGTAAGACCTTTTTGAAGGCCTGCCGAAAGACCTTATTGAAAATGGTATAAAATATGGGATTGACCATGGAACTGGCATAGCCCAGCCAGGTGACCACATCAAAGACCCAATGACTCATGCGCTCCTCGCAGTCATCGCATACAGTGGGCAACAAATTCAGCACAAAAAATGGCGGACGTAAAGTCGGGCGCGGACGACTTTAGGATACCCTGTACCACTAGCTTGTAATAAAGTCCGATTTCTTCACAAAAAACCAAAAACAGAAGAATTTTTAAGCAAAAATTTTTTTTGACCGATCGTTCCTATGGGAGCTATATGATATAGTCAACCGATTTCAATAAAATTTGACACGGTGCTTAAATACCTTAAAAAAGATATGAACGCCAAAGTTATTTCAAATATCTTTACAAACAAACAAAACACATCGAATTTTGTATAAAAAACGTGTTTTTGGACCGATTGGTCCTATGGGAGCTATATGATCTAGTCAAACGATTTGGATTAAATTTGGTACAGTGCTTAGGAACTATGAAATACTCACGAATGTCAAATTTGGTCCCAATATCTTAACAAACAAACGAAACACAGCAAATTTTGTTAAAAAATCGATTTTTGGAAGATCGGACCTATGGGAGCTATATGATATAGTCAACCGATTTTGTTCAAATTTGGCACAATGCTTAATTGGTCTAAAAAATTTCCAAACGCCAAATCTGGTTAGGATATCTTTATTAAAAAACGAAATATAGCCAATTTTTCTTTAAAAAAGTTATTTTGGCCGATCGGTCCTATGGGAGCTATATGATATAGTCAACCGATTTTGATCAAATTTGGTACAGTGATTGGGAACTATAAAAAACTTTCGATTGCCAAATTTCGTTACGATATCTTCATAAACAAACGAATTATTCATCTAAAACGCTTTTTTTTTTCGAGGTCGTCTCAAACACCCCCATGGGAGCTATATAATTTATCCCCGATATCAAAAAAATAAAATAAACTTGCCTCCTATGGAATAATATGGGATCTAATGTGAAAGTTTGGTAACTCTAGCTCTTACCATCTCTGAGATCTAGGCGTTCACACGGACGGACGGACGGACAGACGGACAGACGGACGGACAGACGGACAGACGGACAGACGGACAGACGGACATGGGTATATCGACTTCTCTATTCACCCTGATCATATTTTAGGTAACTTTGGGGTGTCTCCGACGTCTCCTTCTATATGTTACATACATTTTCGGCTTGCACAAACTTAATATACCCTTGGACCATACGGTACAGGGTATAAAAAGGGTGACCATAGTATGACGAAGGTAAAGAATACCACGCCCAGCACCTTGGTGGCCTTCTGCTCCAGTCGTATAATACGACCATGACGCGAGGAATTACGCGATATGACGCTGGAGTTGCGCGAATGATGCGAGCGCACGGTTTGCTGACGCTGCAGTAGACAAGGCGATGATTGCGGCGTCTTCGACTTGGACTTGAGTCCGGCGGAGTTGCTGCCGCCCCCACCGCTCAGCTCGCTGGTGCTGTGCGGATGATAGTTCATGTTGTTGTGACTGCGCAGCGTAGCCGAGCGACGCAGCGGCGTGGCGGAATTAGAGGTGGGCACCGTGGTGGTCTTCGTGGGTGTCAACAGCAGCGAGGTGCGCACACCGCCAAAGCTAGAGCCGCGTCGTCGATGGCGCGTAGAGTCCCAGGTCACCACCGAAGCGGTCTTTGATATGCTTAGCTTGCGTCGACCCGGGCAGGGTGTTCCTGGAGCGGCTAAATAGCCGCTGCCATCGCTGTTGGAATGCACTGTCAAAGAGCTGCCGCTGGCAGAGTGATGATGATGATGCTGCGGATGCACAGAGTGCGGACTTAAAGTGCTGGACGCTGCAGCAGTTGTTGCTGTAGTGCTGATGCTGCTGGTTAGAGATTTGGTGACCACCGCTGCTGCGCTGGTGGTGCACAACAGCAAATCTATCTCACTGGGTGAGGTGCTTACCTCCGTAGCGGTGGCTGTGGTGGTAGTAGTCACCTTGAAAGAGGAAGAAATTATCTTGACCTCTGCAGTCTTGACGCAGTTTTGCAATGGACGATCACCAAAATAGGGACAGGTGCAGATTGATGGTAGCTGCAGATAATCCGACTGATGTGATGATGTGCCACGACACTGCTTGCCTTTGCTTTGCTGATCCAGCTCGGTATCCGAGTGGCAGCTCTTATCTATGGAAGTGGACTGCTGTGATTGTCGTCCACTGAAGTCGTCACCATCGTCTAGACTCTCCTGCAGTGTGGTATGACGCGTGAAGAGCGCATTTTTGGGCAAGCTATTGAAGCGTTTGCGACGCTGTAATGTGGGTGTGTCCTCCTCCTCTTCGGCATCGTCGTCTTGATCATTGGAACGTTTTTCTCGACCGGAAACGGCCGAGGAGGCGCGTCTTCGTTTCTTATAGGCACGCAAACGTTGTGACAACTGAGAGAGGGTTCTGCAAAGAGCAAAAGGAGTAGGGAAACATATTAGAAAATCGTGATAATTAAAATTAATAATAAATATAATCAAGATTTTAAAGATTATTAATCTGAAGATTGCATACGTTCAGAGGTAGGGCTGGGTATATCAAAAATATGCAAAGAAAAGAGCAGCGGACCCAGAACACTGCCTTGCGGCACTCCTTCTCTCAGAATATAAGTGGACGAGTATATGTCCCTTACCTTGACGTTAAACTCTCGTCCTTCCAGATATGGCCTTTAAGGGATATAGTACGGTGCAGGTAAAAGGTTTTTAGCTTAGCACAGTAGACCAAAGTGCCACACCCTATCGAACGCTTGCTGCATGTCTATGAAGACAGCGATGGAGACAGGTCGTCGAAAGCCTGCATGATGTGCTTCACCAATCTGTGGACCTATTCCACAGTGCCGATTCGCAATAGTTCTCACCCATAATTTAGACAGGGAGGGTAAAAGACTGATTAGCCGATACTACTCAGGATCAGCTTCTGGTTTGCCTGGCTTGTGAATCATAGGAATCACAGCGAGTTTCTATTGCTTTGGGAAGACTTGGAGCCTTATAATAGCATTAAAAATGAATACTAGGAAAGGAGCGCTCTTGTAGGCATGACCTTCAACGTATCATTGCAAATCCTATCTTTGTAGTTCATGGAAGCCAGTTTTTGTTCGAAAGAATCACTTCTGAGTTCCCTCAAGAGGTTACGTAGCTGTCTTGCCGCTCAGTTCCACACAATTCGGTCCCAAGGATCTTGAGATCGAATTGCACTTCTTCGGGGGCACCTCTTTCTTCTGATTAGTTCTTTAGCCCCCCTGGTGAGAACAATGCTATAACTGATGGGACGTTACACAGGATTTGGCAGCGTTGAAGCAGCAGCATCTGTATATTTTCAGTTAGAAAATCAACTGCGTTCTAAATGTCTTCATCAGAGTCCAAATTGGATTTTATTTATATGGACGATTCAAAATGTTGTCTGAACGCCATGATGTCAGTACTGTTGGTGATTAACCGTGGGCCTGGACTGACGTAAAAACCATCTATTTGCAATTTAACAACAAGGGCTATATGGTCAGAGTCTAAGTCCCAGCTTTGGCAAATAGTTGCTTGAGAACCCGGTACCCTATGGTATAGAGCGAAATCAATGCAACTATCGTAGGTGTGTGACTGGACACATATGGTTGATGATCCTGTAGCAAGAATATTAGCGCCTCTAACTGTAATGGCTTCGGCCAGCTCTCTGCCCCTGGGTGAGTTGCATGTATCACCCCACAGCCAATGTCGCGCATTCCAGTCTCCACCCACCAGATATCTTTGGCCGCAGAATATTTTTTTTTGGGATAGCTGAAATCGAAATCATAGTTTATATGGCACTGACTTCGACATCAAAGTTCTAAAGTGATTTTTTGGAAAATCAATTTAATTTAAGCTGCTCCTTTGCTTACGTATAATTTTCCAGCCTTTTCCAAAGAAACCATACCATACATTTTTCTGAGAATAATTACAAAAATTGGGCTGAAAAATACTAAGCCGGAACAGAATTCATGAGCAGCAACTCAAATATTCTCTACTTAGACCACAACTAAAGTTTTAAAATTTGATATAGGTATTAACGCAAACTGCATAAATGAAAAATCCATTTTCATTCAAGCTGCATTATATTCAACAATTGGATTTAATTACGTCTAAAGAACTTTTAAATAAATAAGAACTTAAGCTGCATTGAATAGCTCTAACTAGGATTGCTTCCATTGTCCGCATTGTGGCTGCAACTAAAGAGGATATGGCCTGATTGCTAGCAAATTTGATTTTTTTTGGCCATTTCACTATGCATTTTGCTTTTCACCAATTGTGTTCATATTTGCCAGTTTGTTTGACAGTTGAATGGCTTAATCAATAAAATGGATTTTGGCCATGGCTTTGGCTTATTGCTTGCCACTTTTTGGACTCGTCTGAAGTGGCGCTCAATTTGAGAAACGCTTTTGTGTGAATAAAGTCGAAAAATGCTGAAAAAAAAACCCCAAAAAAACGAAGAAAAATTCTAATTGTTTGACAATTTGTCGTCTCATGATTTTCTGACAGTCAGCTGGCGTAACAAAATTTTCGTTGCCCGCTTTTGGGCGCACGCATTTTGCATGACGCTGACAATGGCGACCAATTGTAACAATGGCGGAGCCGGGGCCAAGAAGCAGAGAGTTGTAACAAAATAAAAGGCGAAAAGAAAAAAAAAAACGCAACCCAATTGTGCTGTCTGCCGGAAGAGGAAACGATGCGAGCGGGCGAACAGCCATTGAGTTTGGCTGCACGCGTATGTGCCACAAAGTTGGCTACAATTTGCCATGTGGCAACTGCAAGCAGTGTGGAGGAGTGGGAGAGTAGGGACTTGTGGCAACATTGAGTTGGCGCTGACTTGATGAGCTTGGCAGCTGTTTAATTCCTTTGTGGTTGAAACAATAATAAACTCAAAGCGGCACGAGCATGTGGCGCTTTGTTTTACTTGCATAATGAGGCAGCCACAAAACAAAGTCCCCACATACCTAGACACATACGCTGGCTTTCTCATACTAGCATAGTAATACGAGGTTGGTTTAAGAAGTCAGCGAACTTTTTTCTAATACGAGATAGAAACCATCCAGCCCTTTCTATGCGACTTTCCTATGCTTCTGGGAAAACGATCAAAATATTTTGCAGAATAGGGGAGATGGGTAGAGCTCTGCCGGAAAGAGAATGGGACATGGTGTCCGGTTGTCGCATCTCTGGAACACTCTGGCTGAGATTTGATACAAAGCGAACGTCTGGGCTTCTGCACTTCCATAAAAACAGAACTAAAATGGCGGTAGGCGTTGTTACGGAGCACTGCACCTTAGGCAATATTGCTGAGAGGTTGCACGTTCCCCATCACGATTTCTGCCGCATCTGCGGAGATGAGGAAGAGACAGAAAGCATTCTATGTACACCTGCTATGCGTCTGCACAGCGCTTCTTAGAAGACGAACCCAGTTTTTGGGTAAACCATTCATTGGGAATCTGTATAGTCTAGCCTATGTGCCCTTAGCGGATCTGGCTGCTTTTGTCTAATCCTCAAAATGGTTCTGCAACATGAGAAACTTCTGCGATATCCTACAGTTTTTGATCCTCCTCCACAATTTCTGCCTTTTTCAATTCCTTTCCTCCCTTGCTTTTAATTAGGCATCACAATGGACCTTATGCTCTCTGGATGATTTGAGCCACTAACCTATTTGGCAGAACCAAGTTGGACGATTTAGGAACCTGCGCACCAGCTATCCTAGTTAGGTTAGGTTAGGTTACACTGGCCGGCCACAACAGAGTGCAGCCTAGCGTAGACCTTTTGGTCCTTAGCTGTGCCAGCTATCCTAGTTAAATAGATCAACATTTTAGCTCTTTCGATTTTTACACCAAGGAAGATCAATTATGTTTAATAAGAAGAACAGTTTTATAAGCCGATTGCACAAGGTCAGAAGAAAAAGGAATAATTGTATATATTGGTTCGCAATGGAATGTTAGTCTAAGCTAGGCAGGATTCCAAGTAAAGTTACTTATTGTCTGTTTCTAAAAATCGATTACTTCTCAATCCGCTCTCGCACAAAGACAGATGGGGACACATACACACACACACCCACACACACACTCGACGCATCTCAATTTATGCGCGCGTCTCGTGCAAATAAATCAAAAGTGGCAAGGCTGCATAATGAGGCATACCCTCAAGCCCTAACACGCCCACTCCTTAACCTTGAAGTCCCTATCTTAACCCAGACGTCCCCCGCCTAATCCTCGCAACCCGCTTATCCAGCTCAGCCGACTTGACGTCTTCATTAGCAGCTCCAACTGGCGCCAAGGTGAGCCGCTACCAAAGCTCACGCTGTGTCGTTGGTTTTCTTGATGGGCTTCATGGCTTTCGCTTTTTAATTTACACGCACCAAATGAAGTTGCCAAAGTAGAGCTACTCATACACACAAACACACGGTCCCCACACAGATACACACATTGACAGTCGGGAAATTTGCATACAAAGCTAACCCAAAACAAAACGAAACGAAACAAAACAGAATGAAACAAAACGAGACCACAAAAACCACCTCGAAATTCATGCGCTTTATTAAAATGAATGCGAAATGAGCCGAGTGAAACGACATGAAAAATAAGAACATAAAAAAAAACAATTAGACGAGGGAGTACCAAAGTTTGGATACCCTAGATAATTAGCCGAAGTGGTACTTGGGAAAATATAATTGGGATGCCTAATTGGAAAGATGCAAAGTGGATCTAAGCACTTAGTAAACCAAAATATTTTACTAAAAGAACTTGAAACTTTTTTGTGGCTGTAAAATTTCTTCAAGAGGGAAACTAAAATAATTCAGCTTAGTAATTGTTCTTAAGAGATTTCTAAGAAATATTGTATGAAAGTAGCCAAAAAAAATAAATATTCAGATTTACTAGTTGGCAGTTTTATTTTAACTGGCTTTTAAGTTTAAAATAATGGATGAAGATTTAATGTCCAGGAGTATAAGGGGATATATACCTGGCACCGCCGTTACCACCGACAACGATGTCAGCCTGGAGATCAAGCGCAGAACAGGTGCTATTTCGGTCTCAATAGGCAATTGAGTAGTAGAGACCTCTCTCGCGCGACAAAAATATCACTCTACAAGGCACTCATCCTTCCAGTCCTTCTTTACGGCGCGGAAGCCTGGACCGTGTCGCTAACTGATGCAGCTGCCTTGGGAGTTTTCGAGAGGAAAGTACTGCGCAAAATCTTTGGTCCGATTCGAGTTGGCGATGACTACCGCATCCGTACCAACCAGGAGCTATATGAGCTCTTCAACGACATGGACGTTGCTCAGCGTATCAACATCCAGCGGCTTCGCTGGCTCGGACATGTCGTTAGGATGGGCGAGGATGCTCCAGTTAAACGTGTGTTCGATGCGGTAGTCAGCGGCCGTCGGCGGAGAGGACGACCGCTGCTCCGTTGGAAAGACCAAGTGGAAGGGCCCTGTCTTCGCTCGGTGTGACCAACTGGAGAAGGCGCGCGCAATGCAGAGGCGCCTGGAGAGACGTTTTAAGGCAGGCCAACCCGGTAATCGGGTTGGTATGGCCACATAAGAAGAAGAAGAGTATAAAGGGGACGCAACAAAATGGTATGAAATCGTTGGGAAAAATGGGAAAAATGAGCCTAAAGATTTAAAAAAAAAAATAATTTAATTTCCTCAATTTTTTTTTTTAATTTCATAAAGCTTAAATTGAAATTTTATAATTAAAATTTAGTTATAGTTTAAACTTGATATTTCTAAAGGACTTGTTGACAACTTCTCCGATAAAAAATAAAAAAAACAACTAAAAAAAATAAAAAAAAATTTAGGAGATCGCATAGACTTTTTAATTTAAATTTAATAATTGGATTTAAATTTCATTCAGAAGTACGAAACAATTTCTTTGATAATTGTATATTTTGAACACAAATGTTTTATTCAATTTACTTAAATTAAATTTAAAAATTAAATGTTAAATTAAATTAAAAAAATTACCTCTTTCATTTAATTTAAATTTTATTTAAAATTAAAAAAAAAATACGTTCATAATTTTATTGTAATTAATACATTTTTTAAATATATTAAATTGAAAGTTTCATTTAATTATTTAAAAAAATTTAATTATTTAAAATTTAAAATGTAAATTGATTGCTTTCATTTATATTTGTTTATTTAAATAAAACAGATTTATCAATTTCCTTTATTACTTTATATAGACTCTAAGTATTTTTTCTATAAATTTTATTCTAATTAAAAAAAAAAAGTAAATTAAAAAAAATCATGAATGCGATTTATAGGCAAAAATAATTGCTCTTAAAATAATTAATTATAACTTAAAAACTGATTCGAATATTTCCAGTTTTAAACTGAAGGAGTTATTAATGTGGCCTTTAAAATATGTTTTTATTCAAATTACTTAATTTAAATTACAAAATTAAATGCAAGCTTCTGTATTTTAAATACTTGCTCCCTTCATTAAATTTATATTTCCTTTAAATATAAAAAAAAATTCTTTGTAAATGTTTTGTTGTAATTAATCCGTTTTTAAAGGATATTAAATTAAAAATTTAATTATTTAAATCAAACTTTTTTTAAATTTATTTCTGTCTTAAATATTTATTTATAAAAAAAAGGTCAGCTTTAAAATTGAAATTTTCAGATTCATTTCTTGTCAATTTCCTTCATTACTTTATTTAAACTCTTTAAGTATTTTTTTCTTTAAATTTAATTTCAAGAAAACAACTCCAAATTTAAAAAAAAAATCATGAAGGCGATTTATAGGTCAAAATAATTGCTGTGAAAATAATAATTTGCAACTTAAAATTGGATCTAAAAACTTCCAGTTCAGTTCTAGTTAAGCTATTAAATATAAATTTAGGAGATACATTTAATTAAAAAATAATTGATTTTAATTTTTTTAATTAATTAATAGCCAAATAATTAATTTTAAATAAGTTTATTTAAATTATTTTTAATCTATTATTTTTAATAAAATAATATTTTAGTTTAAACTATAAAAAAAAAATTTTTTACCTTTAATTAAAATTTTAATTTAATGATCGAGATCAATTAATTAAACTATACAAGTTAATTATTTTTTATTTAAATTAAGTTTTTGTTACCAATAAATAAAATTTCAATTTAATGAAGGAGATCCATTAAAATTGAACAGTTTAGGCGATTTCCTCAGTTTTTAACATTTTTTTATAGTCTAATTTTTAATTTGTATACCCTGTACCGTATGGTACCAAGGGTATATTAAGTTTGTGCAAGCCGAAAATGTATGTAACATATAGAAGGAGACGTCGGAGACACCCCAAAGTTACCTAAAATATGATCAGGGTGAATAGAGAAGTCGATATACCCATGTCCGTCTGTCCGCGTGAGCGCCTAGATCTCAGAGATGGTAAGAGCTAGAGCTACCAAACTTTCACATTAGATCCCATATTATTCCATAGGAGGCAAGTTTATTTTATTTTTTTGATATATGGGTTAAATTATATAGCTCCCATAGGGGTGTTTGAGACGACCTCGACAAAAAAAAAGCGTTTTAGATGAATAATTCGTTTGTTTATGAAGATATCGTAACCAAATTTGGTATTCGAAAGTTTTTTATAGTTCCCAATCACTGTACCAAATTTGATCGAAATCGGTTGACTAGATCATATAGCTCCCATAGGACCAATCGGTCCAAAAACACGTTTTTTATACAAAATTCGATGTGTTTCGTTTGTTTGTAAAGATATTTGAACTAAATTCGGCATTCAGATCTTTTTTAAAGTATTTAAGAACTGTGTGAAATTTTATTCAAATCGGTGGATTATATCATATAGCTCCCATAGGACCGATCGGCCAAAATAACTTTTTTAAAGAAAAATTCGCTATATTTCGTTTTTAATAAAGATATCCTAACCAGATTTGGCGTTTGGAAATTTTTAGACCACTTAAGCAATGTGCCAAATTTGAACAAAATCGGTTGACTATATCATGTAGCTCCCGATCTTCCGATCTTCGAAAAAATCGATTTTTTAACAAAATTTGTTGTGTTTCGTTTGTTTGTTAAAATATTGAGACCAAATTTGATATTCGTGAGTTTTTTATAGTTCCTAAGTACTGTACTAAATTTAATCCAAATCGGTTTGCTATATCATATAGCTCCCATAGGACCAATCGGTCCAAAAAAAACGTTTTATATAAAAAATTTGATGTGTTTGGATTGTTTGTAAAGATATTTGAACTAAATTCGGCATTCAGATCTTTGTTAAGGTATTTAAGCACTGTGTCAAAGTTTATTGAAATCGGTTGACTATATCATATAGCTCCCATAGGAACGATTATTCAAAAAAAAAATTTTTGATAAAAAATTCTTCTGGTTTTGGTGTTTTGTGAAGGAACCGGATTTTATTGCAAGCTAGTGGTACAGGGTATCCCAAAGTCGTCCGCGCCCGACTTTCCGTACGCCATTTTTTTTTACTGTTTAATTGGAATAGTTATCGACAAGGCTTTTGAAAAAGTATTTAGAAATATCAAGCTAGAACTATACTTGTTTTTGCTTAATACAAATTCCTAATTTTTTACTTTAAAGCTAGTGAAGTTTTTTTAAGTTCTTTTTGACAAAAGTGTAAAATTATGAATTTATTTAAAAAACTGGTATTTCTTTAAGTGTTACTACTGGATTGTTTTTCAATCAATTTCCAAATATAAGAGTTTCGAATAAGGTACACCAAATAGGTTCTGAAGATTGTAAGCTACAAAAAAATTCATTGTTTTGAATTTTTTTAAATGTTAAAATTTTTGAAAATTTTTAAATGATTCGAAAATTTAACTGTCGAAAAAAATTAATTATTTTAAAGCTCGAGCTTGAAATTCTCGAGCCTCTGAAACTTTTCACTGGCACTTTTGCTTATAAAATATTATTATTATTATTATTTTTTTTTTGTATTTGACCTCCCTGCTTCACAAAGTCGACCTGAATGCATCTTTAAAAGCCTCAACTTCAAATATTGACAAATGCCTCCACCAAACTATATTCAATGTACTTCCTTTTGTAGTGCAAAAAGTATGCAACCCCCTCTCGTTGTCAGAGAATTTATGGCACCGTAAAAAATACCCACTGCAAGGATATAAAAAAGAAATTCTACAATGGAATAATATGAATGGAAGGTAAATAAAATGTAGCGGCAGCCACAAAGCGCATTTATTATGCACATTACACAAAAGTGTAGTCTACTTTTCAGCATAAGCCTTTTGACCACAACACGAGGCAACGTTGTTGCTTGTTGCTTTGAAAGTGGGCGGTAGGCGGTAGGCAGGTACTTATGGTCCATGTCTGAGTATTGTTGTTTTGCTGCAGACCACTCTCAACAAGATCTGGGAGTAGATACTTATGTACAGTACGTAAGGTTTGGGCGGTGGTTTTTATTTACTTGTTAGATTTTTATGAAACTGTTGATGGCAGGTTACTTTGTTGCACGAACAATATTTAAATTTTTGAAAAGTTAACAACTTAAGTGCTAGCTACTCATAAGTGATGTAATTGAGACGATACGTAGACAAACTTGTAATTAATAGACATGTCAAGTAATTAATGAAGAGGTTAGTTATTTGTATAAAATTAAAAAAAATATATACATATATGATAAAAGTCATTGGTAGTGGTTTCAATGAACTTTGCACAGTGGTACAAAAAGTGTGTTTAATAGAAACAAAATGCATTGTGTTGACATAAATTATGACATTGAGAATTGATAATAAATTGCAGAAATAAAATTTAATTGGGTTGTGATGAAAGACTTGGGCGGTAAACAGTCTCAAAGGTTGAAGAGTATTTACGTACAAATATAGGGGTGTTAGGATGGACTTCCAACCGTCTACCTTTTCGGTATGCGTTATATCATTCCGGCACTCGAAGTGTAACCAAATTCAGACCGCTCGCGCAGCTGACGCACCGGCGTCAGCTGTAAGTTAGCTAAATGACAGTTTAGAGTATTGTTTACAAGCCCACGAAAGCATTTTGCCGTGAGTAAACGCGAAAAAAAAATCAGTAATGGATTTCATACGTAATAGTGTAGTTGCATTATATTTAGCTGGAAAATCACAACCAGCGATTGTTCGTGAGCTCGAACACCTTAAAGTAAATAAAGTTTTCGTTTATCGCACCATAACTCGTTACAATGATACTGGTAGCATCGCAAAACGTCATGGAAGTGGTCATCAAAAGACTGCAACGTCACGTGAGATGGTTCAAAAAGTGAAGAAGCGACTTGAGCGAAATCCGCGACGAAGTGCCAATCAAATGGCGAAAGAACTGAAAATATCTGACCGTAGCATCCGTCGCATACTGAAAAATGATCTCAAGGTCAAGCCTTACAAGATCCAAAAGGCACATGATCTCACACCGAAGCAGCAACAAGTCAGACTTGAGAGAGCGAAGGATTTGCTTCGCTTGGCCGAAAGCGGTCAATTGCCGAACATTGTGTTTTCTGACGAGAAAATTTGTACAATAGAGCAATTCGTAAACTCTCAAAACGATAGGGTTTACTTGAGGGACCGTTCATATGAGAATTTGAGTCATTGATTGGCCACCAGGAGGCAGCACCCGCCACAGATAATGGTTTGGGCCGCTGTAACCGCAGATGGGCGCTCTCCAATCGTTTTCATCGAGCCTGGCGTCAAGGTTAATGCGCAATATTATCGGGAAAGTATTCTGGAGGTTGCTTTGAAGCCGTGGGCAGACAAAGCTTTCGGTGGCAGACCATGGACGTTTCAACAGGACTCGGCACCGTCTCACAAAGCTCGAGTGAACCAAGAATGGCTGAAAAACAACGTTCCGAACTTCATAACGTCCATACAATGGATCTCGAATTCACCAGACGCGAATCCGATGGATTATTCTCTTTGGGCCATTTTGGAGAGCAAGGTCCGAACTAAAAGATACAACAGTCTCGAGGCGCTGAAAAAAGCCATTGTCCACGAGTGGGTCAAAATACCTGAAAGTCACATTCGGGCAGCTTGCGATTCATTTTTGGACCGTCTCAAGGCCATAGTGAAGGCAAAAGGTGGCCATATTGAGCGAAAGTAAATTGTTTCTAAATTTCGTATTATTTTTACACATTTTGTACCTTGAATTGAGTAAAGGTAATTTTCCAAAATGAGTTTATGGCCTTTTTAATTGGTTACACTTCGAGTGCTGGACCCTGTACTGAGTCCATTGTTTCATTAATAAATGTAGACTTTTTATTGACCTGCATTATATAATATAAAAAGAAATATTGTCTTCGTCATCATTTATTAGCATGGCTAGTGCAATCGCTAGATGGCGCAAGCAACTTATTGCCACTAGATGGCGCTATTCAGATGATGCATATTGTGTATACAGTTAAAATTCCTGATACCAAAGTTATATACAAAAAAATTTTCAATATTATTTAATTTTTTTTAAGTACACTGCTATTACCCCATTTAGCTTTATCGCTCCTTCTTAAACCAGAGTGCAGAGAGAAGGATATTCTTGGGATTCCATTTTAATCGCGCCCTTAGATGTTATTAAATATCTTTAGGCATAGATTGTTTTACTTGGTTGCTTCGGACGACCGGAATCTCGGTTGACCTACTTTTCTTCCGGAGATAAGCTGTAAGATGACGTTAAGAAATTTTCGTGATTTGATTCTAAGACAAACCTATTAACAAAGGTCAAGGAAGTGGCCCGGGGGGAGTAGGACCCAGAACCAAATATTACGAAGCTCTTGGCAGACACATCAGCATTTTCCAAGCTGAAGTCTTTGCTATTGGAAGATAAGCAGAATTCAATCTGCAAAAGAACTATCATGACAAGAATATTTTCATCCTGTTTGATAGTCAAGCAGCAATAAAGAAATTAAGCAAAGCCAAGATCACATCAAGGCTGGTTAAAGAAGTTAAAACGTCAATGGATAATTTAGGATCCAGGAATTAGCTAACGATTAGATGGGTTCCAGGACAAAACAACATTACTGGCAATTAGCTGGCAGATAAACTTGCAAGGACCGGTGTAGCAACACCGCTAATGGGTCCTGAACCACACTGTGGGAATGGTAACCATGTGGAACGGGACCTACTGAGAATAGAGGAGAATAACAAAAGACTGCTTCATTGGGCACCGATACCAGGGCTTAAATAGTCAAAAACGCTCCTCTCCAACTACAACCGTAAGGAGTTCAAAGTCACGATAACTCACGGAAAGAACATCGTCAGATTCCTGACGGACCTTCTGACTGGAGCTTGTAGGCTACGCATCCACTTCAACAAAATTGGCATAGAGGATATTGGGCTATGGCGCCTCTGTAGCTAAGAGGAAGGAAACTGGCCGGTTAAAGAAACAAGCCCCTGGACATGTACGTTCTCCCACCGGAGATTGTTGTTACCATAAGTCCAAGCGAAATATTGCAATACATGCAGGCCTTAGGACTTTTGGGAGAGCTCTGGAGCCATGAAGGTCAAATGGATCTTCCTTGGGCTCCGCAGTACATTACTACAACAAATAATAATAACAATAAGGATCAAAATTTATACTTATATTTTTATTTTTTTTCCGAAAAATGGTTCCTCGCGGAGAGGTTGAATAGCAGTAGGTCTCTGTCCCATATCAGCGCTGGGCAGTCACAAAAAATATCTGTGCTAATCATATCTAGGTTTCGAAAAACTTTTCCATACCATCAATTTCATTATATTCGAGTAAAGTACTAGATCGAAAAATAATCGCTTGATTCGCTCGAAAGTTATATACTCGTAAATTACAATTATTTTAAACCTCTTACGTTATATTCTGGCTGAAGAAAAATTCTGAAATATTTTCCTTTATATGTACACCAAAAAAGTATTTTAATTTATAATTATTTCCAAAATGCCCCGAGAATTCTCTCTCCCATCGTTTATTCCTATAATTTCCCACCAAAATATATTTTTTTAATAACAAATTCCAAATTTTGTTAAGAAGTTCAGGTTCTTTATTAAGGATGACACAGAAAACAACTTCTCCGCAATTTCTCAACAAATCCAATTCATTGTGCCTAATTTATAGCCATACCTAACTCTCAACTAACTCTGCTCCTAATTAAGTTCTATATTCCCCATCGAAAACAGCTGTCCATCAATCTGTGATTAAAAATATTGGCCTAAAAAATACGCACCAATTTTCTTTTAGGCACTTATTAAATTTATTAAATTTTCCACAAAATGGCAACTGTTTTAATTGAGTTTTTTTTAGCGAGCATATTTAAGTAAAATTAGAAAATTAATGAGAAAAACATTGAGTAGGAAGCAACAACAGGCAAAATGTCCAACAAATCATTTGAGCAGCTCAAACGGCATTTAAAAGACTGTCCTTTGCCAGACCGAGCCCCCGCAATCGCCCTAAAACCTAGCCAGCAAAAAGCAAAGCTCAAAAAAAGTACCAAAATAAAAAAGGAATCATTAATTATTACGAAAAATTTCACAACAAGTCAAAGGCGGAAGGACACTAAAAAGGAGTAGCAAAAAAAAGAGTAGGTATTAAAAAAAAAATGGAGAAAAATAATCAACAAGCAAAAAAGAAAAGAAAAACATTTAGTTCGAAGGCCCGAGGGCGCTTCAATTCGTACCTCACAAAGAAAACCCAAACAGAAAGAAAGTGGAAAACGGTGGGAATATAGAGACTATGGCATACACTATAAAGTGCTTCATTTTGAGATTTGTAGGAAGCTTTGGAGTGATAGTTTGAAAGCGAGTGCTTTATAGATTGTTACGCAGCGGAAGAACTTTGGTGTGAATAGTAAAATAGTATTGCGTGACACTAGGAGAAGGTGAAGGGAGAAGGTGATAAGAGTTTTCTGGCTAGGTTCCCAAGCGCCTACAAGCAGAATCTGGAGATATAAAGATCTACCAAGAGTGTCTATTTGGAGAAGCTTAATGGCAAAGTAGCCTAAAAATCTTTTACTTTGGCATATAACTCCAGAAGTTCCTGAAGATTATAATAAAGTTCCTCATCCTGGAAGAATAATGAAACTATTTGCAAGTAAAGGCCTTCGGAATATTTCAAAAATAGGTCATAGTTCTTTGGGAACACGGGCGGCTAGAATCCTGAGTCTGATCGCCCTGGTTTTCTTTAAGAAGCCTTTAACTCAAGTTCCTCATGACCAATTTTTTGAGCATACTTCATATACCCTTTACCCACCGGGAGCAGAGCATAAAAAGGCCAACCAACAAGCTGGAAGCTGGGTGCGTTCAGCTGTGCACAACCAACAACAACAAGTAGAACAACAATGAAGGCAGCCCTTTTAAACGATTCCGGAGTTCCTTTGGCGGTCTTTTGTCAGGTGGTCAAGTGAGCATACTAAAAGTTCCAGTAAAATGGTTATAAAAAAAGGTGCCGTTTAAATTGGATTTTCTAGGTCCTCTTGTAGCCCGCACGGAGTTGACACAAAACTTGTTTATTTTATTGCTTTTTCATTTATTGCGGTCGACCTTCAAGCAGAAGCCAACCAAGAATTGCCTCCTCGACCCCTACCCACTTAAGTCAGGCAGACGTCCTTGGTTGAGGTAGAAATGCAAAAATTTACATGCAATTAAGTTTTCAATTAGCCAAAAAGTTTTTGTGCACACTTACCCCTCACTCTGCTCCCCAAACCGACTGCTGGCCAACGAATTGCGCGTGTTCTCACGCTCCATGCCAAGAACTTCACAGTAGGGATGTGCTGCTGCTGTTGACAGATTCTGTTGCCGGCTTTTGGGAGACGTCTGCTGCTGCTGCTGTGCTGTTGGTTGTTGTTGTTGGTGGTGATGGTGCAAGTATCCTGGAACGCCTATGCCATGGTGCTGTGTCATTAATTGCTGTTGATGTTGCTGCAGATGAGACGCCATCTGGGCGTGCTGCTGTTGGCTGGCGGAGACGTAGCGCTGCGGGCTGCAGGGAAACTGCAAATGATTGGAAATGGAAAATTCGGATTTGGTGGGTGAGCCCGTTGTCGACGAGGATGCCACAGATTCCAAACCACGTGAAAGTTTTAGCATCTCAGCGCCAAACTGATGCAGAGCCGTCATCGTTGTTGGCGTTGGCTCCGGTATGCTGTAAGTGCATCATGTCAGTTTATCGCACTCAATGTGTTTCAGGTTAATGGCATTTTGAGTTTCTATCTAGTATGCAATTTGTAGAGGTGGAAAAGTTTTTGAAGAGTGGCGCAGTACGGGCACGAGCAGAACGTATCTTTAAAGACCGAAAACTGCTCTGCTAAGCACTTTGAGATTCATAATGGTCTACCAAAAAAATGTGCATTTATATGCATAAAAGATTTTAGAATCGATTGTTGTCAAGGCTAAGCACGGAATGCATATTACAATTTTTGAGGTGCCACATTTTCAAGATGAAAATTTTTCAGAGAAAGAGTTTAGTGAAAATCAAAAGAGACAATGTTGGGAATCATTGACAGCAAAAAATCGAGTATAAATTTTTATCTTATGTCATTAGGCGTCCTTATTTTCAAATCTGCCACCTCTAAGTGTGAAGATTAAGTACTTGGATTTCTTCTTTCTTTCAGCTGAATACCAAAGATTACACTCGAAATAATTTTTTTTACGTAGATAATACGAATTCAAAAATAGTTAAAGTAAAAAATGTTTTTGCAGTTAGTGGATCACGATACATGGTGCTTTTTTGTGAAGTATTTTATATAGGTATAGTAAGTATGTTAGGATAACATAAAGACAACAACAATGCAGAGTTAAAGATTTAATAAGCAATAACTTAACAAATGCGTAAATAAAATAATATTGCGTATACGTATAATATAACGTATACGTATTGCCAAAGGGCATTGTTTGAATGATCAAAAATGTATGCCAATGAAAAGAATATAGATTTGTTTTTAATAAGAGAAGAATTCAATCGTAGCCTTAAATGATTGTTAAATGCAGGCATTGCCAGATGGATCAAAAAAATGCCTGTCAGTTGTTGACTTAAACAAAATGTCTTCAGGTAAAATTTGAAAGCTCTTTCAAATCTAATACTAAACTTCTTTGATGTGTGTTTCAGCTTAGACAAATACTAAGGATCTAAAAATGATATTTTAGAAGAGGTCCTCGATATAGGTAGGTATGCTAGGGCAGCAGGTGGGACTTACTTAGGCGAAGAATAGGCCCGTTGGGATACCGATAAGGAAAATAAGTGATAAGGATATAGAATAGATAGGAAAAATTAGGGGAATAGGAAAATTAGAAAGTGCAGGAAGTGCTAGGCTATCAAGTCCGCCTAGTCTTAGATATAAGTCTCCCGTATTCATGGCTTCTCGTAATTTTTTCCCAGCCTCTTATGACTTTAATGCTATCATATATTTTTATTATAATTTAATATCACAGTGGCAAAGGTAATTAATTTAGCCTCCTTATTGTAAGGAAAGTAAAATTCAATATGTTTTCACGTAATGTCTAAGAATTAGTTAAAAGACTTTCCGCTTTCCGCATGAATAGCAGTAGGTCTAGAATGGAAGGGACTTATCCTTTCCTTTCCCATGTGACAGGCTCTGGCCCATACCAGCACCATGGGCAGTCACAGAGAATATGTCTGGTAGTTTCATCATCTTCTAGACAGAGCCCGCACTCCGAAGAATCCGATAGGCCAATTTTCTGTAGATGGTAGTAGATGGTATCTAACAGTGTGGTGGCCAGATGGGCAAGCTACCAGGAGCTTTAGGTGCGCTCTGCCAAGAACTTTTGTCTTGATCGTATCCAGTTGTTTGACAAGCACTTTTGCTTGTCGAAACCCCGGAAGAGAGAACCAGTTTCTTCTATGTTCTCCTGCGGCCCATTTGTTTATTATGTGGACCAACCAATACCACAAAATGGCGCAGGAAATGTAGTCAGGGTGGAGAGCACCCTGTCGTGCTAGATCGTCAGCGATCGTGTTACCATCGACTCCCGAGTGTCCAGGCACCCAACATAGCACGACTTTGTTCCTTGCGGACGGGGTTTGGAGGTAGTTATGGCATTTTTTAACCAATCTGGAGGAGATGCTCCAGGATGACAATGCCTTAATAGCAACTTGGCTATCTGAAAAAATGGCGGACGTAAAGTCGGGCGCGGACGACTTTAGGATACCTAGTACCACTAGCTTGTAATAAAGTCAGATTTCTTCACAAAAAACCAAAAACAGAAGAATTTTTAAGCAAAAATTTTTTTTTGACCGATCGTTCCTATGGAAGCTATATGATATAGTCAACCGATTTCAATCAAATTTGACACAGTAGCTTAAAAACCTTAAAAAAGATCTGAATGCCAAATTTATTTCAAATATCTTTACAAACAAACGAAACACATAGAATTTTGTATAAAAACGTGTTTTTGGACCGATTGGTCCTATGGGAGCTATATGAACTAGTCAACCGAATTGAATTAAATTTAGGAACTATAAAAAACTTAAGAATGTTAAATTTGGTCTCAATATCTTAACAAACAAACGAAACACAACAAATTTAGTTAAAAAATCGATTTTTTGGAAGATCGGACTTATGGGAGCTATATGATATAGTCAACCGATTTTGTTCAAATTTGGCACATTGCTTAAGTGGTCTAAAAAATTTCCGAACGCCAAATCTGGTTAGGATATCTTTATTAAAAAACGAAATATAGCGAACTTTTCTTTAAAAAAGTTATTTTGGCCGATCTCTATGGGAGCTATATGATATAGTCAACCGATTTTGATCAAATTTGGTACAGTTAGGGAACTATAAAAAACTTTCGAATACCAAATTTGGTTACGATATCTTCATAAACAAACGAATTATTCATCTAAAACTTATTTTTTTTTGTCGAGGTCGTCTCAAACACCCCTATGAGAGCTATATAATTTAACCCCGATATCAAAAAAATAAAATAAACTTTGCCTCCTATGGAATAATATGGGATCTAATGTGAAAGTTTGGTAGCTCTAGCTCTTACCATCTCTGAGATCTAGGCGTTCACACAGACAGACGGACAGACGGACATGGGTATATCGACTTCTCTATTCACCCTGATCATATTTTAGGTAACTTTAGAGATTGTCTCCGACGTCTCCTTCCATATGATCACATACATTTTCGGCTTGCACAAACTTAATATACCATTGGTACCATACGGTACAGGGTATAAAAATACATAAGTTTGCTCCCCTATTTCTCTTGAGAAGAACACACTAAGGGCGCAGATCTCTATGGCATGAATCTCAACTTTAAAGACACTAGTCCAGAAGCCCATTGTGGTGGAGATTCTGGTGTTGGGTCCAACGACTCCAACACCTACACCCTGCTCAGTTTTGGAGCCATCCGTGAACCATTGTTGCCGTCAGAGGTTTCCACAGCGGCTGCTATGAGCCCAAGTCTCCCGACCTGGGAGAAGAGATCTAAATTTCTTGTTATGAAATAATTCCGTGATCCTAAGATCTGATCTAGAGCGGCATGACCAATGTCACTCGCTAAGAGTCCAGATGTGATATAGATGCGTAATAGACTCTACATGGCTGACTATTTGAAGAAAATGTGCAATGGTGTTAGTCCAAGGACTGACTCTAGTCTTTGAAGTTTCTGCTTTTCTTAATGGCCACATTTTGCTGTGTCTTGGGCCACCACACAAGGGCTGCATATGTGACGATAGGCCAGTACCATCATGCTAATCATAGAATTAGTAAATAAAATTAAAAGTATGATAAATGATAACTCACATAGCAGATATTCATGTCAATCAAAATAATCTAGGGAGTTTTATCTTATATAACTAAATCAACTTGTCTTTCGAAGGACTATTAATTTATTTAGAATGCTAAAAGTATTCGAAGTTGATTCTGTTAACAAAAAATTATTTCCTTTTTAAAAGCAAATTTAATGCGCTTCCAAGGAATTATTCACGCAATCTAAAAATAACTTAAAATGGTATGGGATTTTTAAGGTGCTTTCATTCTTGTTTTTTCATCCACATTTCCTTAGAAAATCGTGGGCAAGCCAAAATTCTTGCATACTGCCAAAAAGCATATGGAACACCAATGTGACCAACGTTAAGCAAATAAGGATTCCAAGAATTCCCATTTGCGCACCAGATGGCAAGCGAGTTCCAGAGAATTTTAGTTCGTGTCAAAACCAAAAAGCCTAGCTTTGCCACTTGCAAGTGCATGTGGGTGCAGTTTGTTAAGGAGGCCAGGAGATTAGTTCTCTTGTTTCTAGTGAGAGTATCTTCAACTATATTACGGAAAAGAATGCAGTTTTAGTGGCCGGTTTCGGTCATCAGGATGATATATCTGATTTGGGTTTTAAAAGATAGCAAAGTAACCCTGCTGGCTCTTTCTAAGGAAAAGCCAGAATAACCAAGGTCTAGGAGTATGATAATCTTTTTTCAAACGATAGGCAATTTTGCAATGAAATTTGGCGTACTTATTTTTGGCTCAGTGTGGCCGTCGGTGGAGTAATTGGTAGCGTACTCGCCTCTAAAACCGAAGGTCGGTGGTTCGATTCCCCGCAGTAGCACTGGTGCATTTGCCTAGCACTAGCATCGCTGGTTCAAAGACGCTATTTGCCACAGAAAATCTCTATTAACTAAGGACACCGCCGTTCGGAATCGGCTATAAGCTGTAGGTCCCTGTTCGAACAGTTATTAATAGAGATCCCCATGCCCCTCCAAGGGGTCAAAGAGGGAATTATTATAAATTATTGGCTCATCGGTCTCGATAGCCTACAGTGAACTAGACTATCATCCCTGAGGTTGAGGGCTCGAATACTCCGTTAAGCTCTTTCCACTTTTCCTTTTCACTAATTTTTACTGTCTATTCTTCATCCTTTTCACTCCTTTCTTAAAGGGCCTGTTCTTGGCCTAAGTGAGTTGGGAGGCAAAGTTCCAAAAATCCGCCTTAACTACCTACCTTGTATTGGTTCTACCACAAATATAAAATTTAAAGAGTTCGAAAAAAATGTGTCCCGTTTAATAAGTAAGTGTGTACCTACCAATTAACGATAAATCTCTTCATCTAACATCTAAGAGTTCATGAATTCAAATCGATTTAAGCTCATTACTAATTATGCTTTTCAAATACATTTACCATTGAGAATTACGGCGAAAAGCATTTAGACTAATTTTATAATTTCTAGAAAAGCAAGAACTAAGCTTAATGCTTAATTAAACTTGAGTCAAATTCATTGGAACTTTGCATTCCTTTTCAATTCGCTAACGAATTACCACGTTAAGGCCACCATCAATGCTCTCTCCCACCTCTGACTTGCATCTTTCGCAGTGTAAAGCATCCACTTACCTAGAATCGGGCAGCCAAAGCTCATGATTGTCAAGTGTTGAAAGATCCGTATCCGTTGAGTTGGCCGAATGTGCATGCAGCACGGAGGAGGCATGATTCTGTCCGGGTTTAAGTAAACGCCGCCAAGTGCAGCGACGTTCTGCAACAAAAAAAAATATAAAACTAAATGAAGTTCCGTGGTTTAACATTGTTTAAGTTAGCCGTGTTCGGAAGTCACATACCAAAGATGAACTAAATAAATGCGCTAATAAATCCACACGAGCGCATACACGTATGTGCAGCAATGTGTGTGTGTGCCATTGGGTATATGTGTGTGAGTATGTGTGTGTGTGTTTGAGTTCCCGCTGCTGACGGCAACGAGCCGTAAACGTACTCGAAGCCGTAGCCATAGCCGCAGACTTAGCCGGAACCCGGGCTACGTGCCTGTGCAAAATGTTGGCGCTTTACAGCAGATTTAGCTTAAAATAACTGCACTGCCACTTACACAGCAAACACATAAGCACACACAGATACACTCACACACACACAATCACATACATTCAGCCTAAACACTCACACACACACACAAGGACTTATGCCTGAATGCACTTCGATTGGCTCAATGCCCTATAAGTACTTTTCACATCTGCAATATGCTGCATTTTTTGTATACCCTATACAGATTAGATGATTTGGGTTACTATGAAATATAATACGGAGAAGGACGACTGACAGACGAGCAACTAAAACCAACTGAGTACCTTAGAGACCATTGGGAAAATCCTACATATAACTCTGCCCAACTCTAAGATATTTTAGACCATTGGGAATCAATATTTTTTAAACTTTGTCTCAAACCGTACTTTGGAGTCCTAGTGACGTCACTGAGCATAGACATTTATCTATTTGACCATTACAACCGGTTATTGGTCTTGGCAGTAAAGATTATCAGCGAATTCTGCCTTGTGCTTGCTGGAATCAATTGGTAATCCCAAGTCATATGGAGAAGGACGACCGACAGAGCACCAACTAAAACCATCTGAGTACTTTTGGAGTCCATAAGGTATCCTACGCATAACTCTGCCTAGAGTCTAAGATCTTTTAGACCATTGGGAAACAATATTTTTTAAACTTTGTCTCAAGCCGTACTTTTGAGTCCTAGTGACGTCACTGAGCATACATATTATTCTATTTGACCATAACAACTGGTTATTGGTCTTGACAATAAAGATCATCAGCGGATTTTGCCTTGTGCTTGCTGGAATCAATTGGTAATCCCAAATCTGCAAAGATTCTACATTGCTTCTTCATTGGAGCCGTGCATCCCAGCTATCGATGTCTAAGATCTTTTGGATCATTGGGAAATACAAACATGAAGCATACATATCAATCTATTTGACCATTACAACCGGTTATTGGTCTTGACAGTATAGATTATCAGCAGATTCTGCCTTGTGCTTCAATTGGTAAACCCAAGTCTACGAAGATTATCCATTGCCTGTTTATTGGAGCCGTGCGTCTCAGCTTTCGATGTCTTTCAAGTGATTGTCAATTGCGGACAACCATGCGAACATCGTGGCCCAACCAGCACAAACACCTGACTAGGTCAATATCGCCGTATAGCTCATAGAACTTCTAGGTCATACGAACTAGGAAGTTACCATGCACATTAATCGAACTAAAAATGCATTAAAGGAAAGACCCTAATGTCGCCTTATTGGATATTGACAACATAGCGTCATCTCCCTACTTGTAGATAGAAGGCGTTTTATGATATTTAACTCATGATACTGTATCACTTTCAGGATCTTTCTTATTAATTCGTTACTACAAGAGTCTCTTAAAGTCCTCATTCAAACCCGAATCACCTTGAGGATCTTTCTTATTAATCCGTTACTGCAAGAGTCTCTTAACGTTAGGGGATAATATTAATTTTTTTTAACCCAGTCCCTTTTACGTTTGCAACTCAGTTAAATCTTTGACAGGGGCAACGTCTCTCACTCGTTTCCCTCAATGGTAGATCTAAAAACCCTACATCCGGCCTAATGAATTTTCTTTAAAAATTAGATTACATGAATGACAGCACCCTCTTCGTTTACGCAAGTCGTCATTCTTAAGAAGATCCATCCAAATCTAAAGCTACGTCCACATTGTTTTAGGGTTATTCCCTGAATCTTGTTTTTTAACCGAGATAATCACATTCGCTCATTGCCCTACAACTGGATACCAATACGAGAAGCTAACCATGACTTTACAACACGGAGTGTCTGTGCCAACTTGGCTTCTTGGCATGCTTCTTTTATCAGATCACAGTGAGATATTAGTTTTGGCAAATCCAAATTTGACTAGTTACTCAGACTAAAATCCGGAAAGACACCGGTTATATTGTCCCTATCTACTTTCCCGTGGGGTGGCGGGATTAGAATATCCACCTCAGTGTTCCCCTGCTTGTCGTAAAAGGCGACTAAATGGGGATCGTCAGGACATGGGTTCGTGGCGTGATTCTTTAAGTTGGACAAGACAGCGTAAATGCTGGCCCCTTTCGACTGAAGAGTGGATGCTAACAGGAAGTCGTATTTATGCGGTGTCATCGGATGATTGAACACGGATGGCAGATGGATGACCAGCTTGGGAATTTGATGCCAAAACTGGCGGGGTTCCACAAATCCGAGTCTGTCGGGACTGAAAGGGGAGGACAAACCGAGCCCTTAATTTCGGTACCACGGGTTAAGTATACGTCAAAGCGTACTCATTGAGGTCGGCCCCCTTGTGGGAGTATCGTGGTGCCTGTGGTTGAAACCCAAATCGCGGGTAGAGTCAGCTTGGCTCGGCGTGGTGTAACGATCTCAACCGGGTGCTGCTAGCCATAAAATCCGGGAAGACACCGGTTATATATTACTCAGACTACTAGTTAAAAGACACACCCACCCTCTTTATTAAAGCTGAGGGATTGCGTATTATGTAGATTTGACTTGAGCAAAGTAAGGGACCAACTCCGTCAAGGTAGGAGGTACACTAATACCAAGCAAGACTTTCGTCCAAAGTTTATTCAAGTAGAGTGGCTCGTCAGCTAAGCTCTCAGATGGCAGTTGGGATAGATGGAAGAAGAGGTTTGTTGAAGAAAGGTGATAGGAAAGTCGGCTAGTTGCCATACGGACTTTCTTTCATATTATAAAAGAGCACCCAAAGTAAGGCAGCCAATGTTCACCCTAATCAATTTCTTAAACCCACGAATTCTTTCAGATTTTTTGCGTAATGCAGTGTATCCCATCGTCGGTCATCAACACGACTACCCGAAAATTTGTATATTGATTTTTGTTGTCAGCATTTAAAGTGCTGCCGAAAAGTAGGCAATGAAAATGCAGTATTTTTGGACCAGTTTTGTAAGCGAATAGCTTAGTCATTGTGGGGGTAAGCCCTATATTAGGTGTTACCAAAGTTATAAAATACATTTTTTTTCTACTTCCCTCTCGTCTGATTATGGCTCGCTTGTGCATTGTTTGGTTTTTTCGAGTGTCATGTAAACTTTTGTGCATAATAAAGTGTGACGTCAGAGGACGACGACGACGATGACAACAAAAATAATAATAACAACCTCTCCAACCCAACTAAATGCAAATTTTTGCAACAGACAAATGCGCAAACGAATATTACATTAAACCCTGACAGTTGTTGACAGGGATGGAAAAGTTTAGCTAACTGTATTATTTCAAAGTCGAATTCGCAGTTCTATATTCGGATTTAAGCAAATCCTAAGGCAATCTGTTGCGAATGAGTTGGGAAATTTGTGACATTTGCGAAATTTAAAGTAATGATATTATGTTTTTGGAACCAAAGTACGAATATTTTTTAAATTCTTAACCAAGTAAGCTAATATTTCACGAGTTTTGCGATATGCTGTAGGTTGTCTTTAGAGGTAGATCTAAATAAAATTTATGAATACGAGAAAGTTTCTCGAAATATTTAGGTGCATATTTAAAGTTCTGGAAAATGCCAGGTGTGCGTTTGTATGCACTCTTAATCCTTACTCAAACCTTCAGCTGCTTTCACCTGTAACAATAAATTTGATAACAATACATCTGATAATTTCTCTTGGATTACAGGGTATACGACTTACGGATGCCACCTACACTGTTGTTTATTTTTAGTGTGACTGGCATAATCTTTTTTGACATTACCTCTTTCTATTTCTGTTCTGGCTAAAACCCACTCATCCTCTTCAACAAAACTGGTACTTTTGACAGCTGGACAAGCTCTCTCATTAGCAAGTGGTTCTCTTTATAAATAACTTTTGACGGAAAGGGTAAATCTAAATTTGAAGGACCAAGGTACTTAGTTGCCGTGACCATTAAGTTAGCTATATTATCGTCATGGCAAACTACTACCAAATAAAAGCTCTCCATCCCATGATCCCACAATCAAAAGGTCACGCAATGGACTGGTGCGTTATTTGAGTCTCTCCTTAAAATAGAGCGTGGGTTCTATTGTGAATATTTAAAATAACTAAGCTATTTTGATGAAACTTCATGCAAAAGCGTAGAGTGATATGTTAAACAATACTTTGGTATTATTTTTAATATATTTTCACCAAATGTATATATGTGTGAAGTTTGATCGAAATTGATACACTATTTATAATAGCTACTATACAAAATTTTAACGCAACCGAGCTCACGAGCTACTTTTAGACACCTTATTTACAATATATCTTACCATAGGACAAAGGTTTGGGGCTTTTGATGACGATTTAGACAGTTTTAAATGGCCTCCCAGAATCGGCATCAACCTATTTGTAACCTTTGTTTTAGACGAGACTTAGGGACAGTGCTACGCTTTGAAATATTCACTAAGCAGCTTCAGTGCATTATGGTACTTTGAGGGCCTTTGGACGGTGCAAGCCTTTTTTTTTGCCAACGTAGTCCCTACTTAGTCCCATAATCTTGGTTCACACTCAACTTCAACCAACCCATTAACATGGTTCAGCATTCCCAAACAGAAACTCTGGCTTGCGGTTCTGAGAACATGACCCAGTTTCCCATAAATTTCATAGCTACGAGCTGCACACCAATTCCAAGAACCGAAGCAGTTCTCATTTTTTGGAACTTCTTACCACCCTGGTTACACCCTGGTTTAAGGGCGTCCCTTCCATTACATGACTCTAACACTTCGAGTGGTTTTACAACGTGCAACACACAAGTTGCCTCTATTGTGTTTTATTGGATGCACTATTTTGGGCAACCAACCTCTATCTAGAGTGCTAAAGTTTTAACCAAACTAGCCAACTAGAAGGACACTTACCCAATGCGGGCGTTTGACCCAACCAACCGCTGGCCCAGCCTGGTGTAGCAGCTGCTGTAGGGTTGCCACCTCCCAGATTCTGTTGTTGTCGCGCCAAAAGGCGCACGGTCAGACAATAGGTGAGCAGCATAACGCCCAGTGGTATGTAAAAGCAAACAATTGAGCCGACCAGCTTGTACACCGGATCCGGTATCTGGCAGGTACCATTGACCAGCACCGAAGCGTGATTCTACGATAAGCCAGAGGTTTAGCATAAAATGGGAAACCGAACTTGTGGACCACTTACCTTGGAGTACATCAAGCTCAGGGGCAAGCTCATGGCGATGCTCAGCAGCCAAACAAAGACTATTTTCAATGTGACGCGTCGACGTGTTTTGTTCCGACCAAATCGCATGGGATAGCGCAGCGAGAGATAACGATCCACCGAGATGGTGCACAGGTGCATTATGCTGGCCGTGCAGAATAAAACGTCCAGGCAAATCCAAGTTAGACAATGCTCCGAACCCAGTGGGAAATAACCTGCAAGCGACAAAACAATGGAACCATGAGTAGAGTAACACAAACAAACGTCAGGTTGCCAAGTTATATTGGCTCGGAGCTAAGCAACCGGCGGCTGACTGGTTGGCTGGCTGGCTGGTTGGCTGGCTGGCTGACTGTCAGTCATATTATAAATTTCAATTTTCTTTGGAAAGCCGGAGAAATGCTGACTAGTTTGTGGACCAACCAAACTGACTTATGGCCAGACACACAAACTGCAATATATTCTACCTAAGTGGCAAAAGCGACAAAAACAAAAACAACAGCAACAATAATAATAATAATGGCGGAGGGCAGCAACTTTTGGAGCAGCCAAATGGGCAGCTGTCGTCGCCACTGTCGTTTGGATATTTTATTTTGATATTTTCCAAAGTTATTTTTTGGATGCCCTTTAATAAGCTTCTTGAAATTGACAAAAGTGTAGCCAACAAGAGAATCGTGAATCAATGATAATCCATTGCACCCATGCTGTTCCCCAAAATGGCACCTACAAAGCTAGAGCTCCCAATTCTACCATAATCAGTATGTACGGTTGGATCTTGCAGACTATGAGAACTAACAT
This sequence comes from Chymomyza amoena, assembly GCA_037043745.1. Taxonomy (NCBI): domain Eukaryota; kingdom Metazoa; phylum Arthropoda; class Insecta; order Diptera; family Drosophilidae; genus Chymomyza; species Chymomyza amoena. Next base: position 34,528 of record JBAMAX010002356.1, on the reverse strand, counting down.
AAATAGATCTTCAAGATTATAAGAGCTAGTACAAAAAATTTTACTTTATTTCATTTTATTTAGGGATCGTTTATAAACTACGTGATGGTCCAGGGGTAGAGTCGGCAAAGCGTCACGAGACCAAAAAATCATACTGAAAATCTTCAAAAAATATTCCTTTACTATGTCACAAAAGGGAGGAGAGGCCTATTTTGGCGAAAATCAGCGTCAGGTAATTTTTGGATGATCCATCAACAATTTTGTTTTTATTTATTTTTTCGATATTGGGCTTATATTATATTGGACCCGAAAGGGTAGTAAAAGCACCTCGAAAAAAAGCTTCCATTATATCAAAATCGATGGACAAAACTTTATTCTTCATTTATATACAAATGGAAATATTTTAATTTTAAAAATTAATTTATTGTTCCAATATCGGGGCTATATTTCTAAGGAGAAAGGGTAAGCACCTCAAAAGAAAAGTTTCCATAGTATCAAAATCGGTGGACAAAATGTAATTTGTATATAAATAATAATTTAATAAATAATAAAATTTTTTTTTCGATATTGCGGTAACCATTGTATAGGGGTAAAAGAGGGCCTCGAAAAAACATCTGCGACTTTATAGAAATCGGTGAACAAAATATTCCAGAGCCTAATTAGTAACATCGTAATCAAAGGGTCTTCCTTTTTTAACATTTAAAAAAAAGGAAACAAACAACAAATTTTAAGAAAACTGAAGCAAATTTTCGTTTGTATAAAACCCGCGTGTTTTTTTTTTTCAATAATAATGACTCACATTTTTTAAAAGGGATACTTAAAAAAAAAATATCGTCACAGAGCCATGCCTATGAATTTTGAGCAGCCGAATCCTATAAAACAAGATAATTTGTATCTTTAATTTGAAATATCTTTCATTTTAATCTTAGAACCATTTTTTGGACTTCGGATTCAGCTGCCCAAAGTCCAGAAGGGGTGCCTCTGTCACATGTAAACTTTACACCATTTTTTTTTTGTGAGCCTGTGAGTTATACAAAAAAATATTCTGTTCCAGCCAGAATTGCAATCTTTAAAGTAATTTCCATTCATTATGGCGCATAAATAAAATCATGTTAACGTTTTTTGATCCAAGCGAACTCCGCTTGTCGCTCTCTAGACTGCCAGCCTTGCTTTCTGTGGATATTTCAGGAATACAGAGGTATTTTTCGATGATCGTAAATTGAAATAACGATGATCGATGAGAGGAAAAAATAAATAACATCGATGTAACTTCCAGCATTACTGTACAGTATACCCAATTTAATCGCAATGTAAGGGTATTTAAAAGGTGTCCATGCCCGATATAAGCATTACCAAATTTTTCTATTGCTATTAATTTAAAATTTGTTTTTTATACCCTGTACCGTAGGGTACCAAGGGTATATTAAGTTTGTGCAAGCCGAAAATGTATGTAACATATAGAAGGAGACGTCGGAGACACCCCAAAGTTACCTAAAATATGATCAGGGTGAATAGAGAAGTCGATATACCCATGTCCGTCTGTCCGTCTGTCCGTCCGTCCGTCTGTCCGTCTGTCCGTCCGTCCGTCCGTCCGTGTGAACGCCTAGATCTCAGAGATGGTAAGAGCTAGAGTTACCAAACTTTCACATTAGATCCCATATTATTCCATAGGAGGCAAGTTTGTTTTATTTTTTTGAAATCGGAATTAAATTATATAGCTCCCATGGGGGTGTTTGAGACGACCTCGACAAAAAAAATGGCGTTTTAGATGAATAATTCGTTTGTTTATGAAGAAATCGTAACCAAATTTGGTATTCGAAAGTTTTTTATAGTTCCCAATCACTGTACCAAATTTGATCGAAATCGGTTGACTATATCATATAGCTCCCATAGGACCGATCGGCCAAAATAACTTTTTTAAAGAAAAATTCGCTATATTTCGTTTTTTAATAAAGATATCCTAACCAGATTTGGCGTTTGGAAATTTTTTAGACCACTTAAGCAATGTGCCAAATTTGAACAAAATCGGTTGACTATATCATATAGCTCCCATAGGTCCGATCTTCCAAAAAATCGATTTTTTAACAAAATTTGTTGTGTTTCGTTTGTTTGTTAATATATTGGGACCAAATTTGACAATCGTGAGTATTTTATAGTTCCTAAGCACTGTACTAAATTTAATCCAAATCGTTTGACTAGATCATATAGCTCCCATAGGACCAATCGGTCCAAAAACACGTTTTTTATACAAAATTCGATGTGTTTTGTTTGTTTGTAAAGATATTTGAAATAAATTTAGCATTCAGATCTTTTTTAAGGTATTTAAGCACTGTGTCAAATTTTATTGAAATCGGTTGACTATATCATATAGCTCCCATAGGAACGATCGGTCAAAAAAAATTTTTGCTTAAAAATTCTTCTGTTTTTGGTTTTTTGTGAAGAAATCGGACTTTATTACAAGCTAGTGGTACAGGGTATCCTAAAGTCGTCCGCGCCCGACTTTACGTCCGCCATTTTTTTGTAACAATTTGGAGCAGCATAAACAGCCTAGTCAATTTTAAAAAGTCTGACTGTCCGTGATGTGGTAGTAATTAATTACTAAGAGTAAATCGGCCAAACCTCCTGAATAATTGCAAGAGCAACTTCTATTCGTCACTCGACCGTTAAGTCCAATTTTGTTTTCTATTTGGCGTCTGGAAAAAATAACAAACTTAAATATTGTATGGCGAGGCTGTGCCACCTTCTGTAGTTGTTGTTGTTGGCAATGTTATTGTTGCCGTTGTTGTCCTGGCTGCCAAATGAGTCTTCAGCCTTTCCGCCCTGGTTTATGCAACATTTTTTTTCTTTTTATATATGGCCCGTTGCGCAGCTGTTGGCTGCCATAACTCAACCAGAGACCATTTCATATAACACAAAACTACATAGCATATATGTATAGTACATATATGTACTATGTCCATATATATGTGTCAGTGTGTGTGTGTTACACCTACACTGATTGTAAGTTGTTGCTATATATAAATAGAAATATACCATTATGCAAGTGTGTGTGCGTAATGGAAATATAGATGAACCATTGTTGGGTTTCTTTAAGCAGCCAAACAAAATTGCAATCAATTTTATTATTAGACAACATTTGTAGACAATTTGCATTTATTGAGCCGCAGACGACTTCAAAGAGATTCCCAAAACTTGAATTATTTCCGCAGAATTTTGCAACTGGTTAGTTGTTAAGTCTATAAATGTGCCAAGACAGCCGAGCGAAAAGGAAACAAATAATTTCATTCTGGTTTTGTGACGTAGACAAAACTTTTACTTGTGTCAAATTTTGGTACACTCTCTATCTCTATATATAGCCTGAAGGGTTGGGTTGCTCAAAAGGGTGTGGCAGACTAAGAGTTGTTTATGCCGTAATGATTAGCATTATCTTGGATATTGATGCCTTCTTCTCATACGGTTATGGAAAGAGTGACAAAAAACCGGCAATTTGGTTTTTGCAAAGTCATGGAGCTTCGGAACAACTTCCATATGTTCTCAACTTCGTCCAAGATGTCAAAGATGGCTTTCAACAATGTTTGGCTTGATGTACTGCTCCGCAAATTAAAGCTTTTGAGCTCGCAGCTTTTCCACCTCTTAAGCGACTGAATAATGGATCAATGCCTTTCGATGGAGCCAAATCATGAGAACAGCTGTTCCCCAAGATTTTTAAAATTATTACGAGTTACTTCTATATAGAGCCCAGCTGGCTCGACAAAGATATACACGGACGGTTCCAAGCTAGATGACCGTATAGGCGGAGGCGTTTACGTTGAGGTACTCAACGTTAGAACTACTTTCCGACTCCCGGATCACTGCAGCGTCTTTCAGGCAGAGGTCAGTACAATCCAGGAGGCTATAATATCAATAAGAAACCTACAAGTACGGAATAGGAACATCTGTATCTATTGTACTTGGACAGACAGGCGGCTATTAAGTCCGTTGCTTCGATGACTTCGTGTATGAAGTCAGTGAAAAACTGCCGCCTGAGCAGTTTTTAATTCAACTCATATGGGTTCCAAGACATAGGGACGTCGAGGGCAACTGTATTGCGGCTGAACTGACTAGGCAAGGAACTACCAGCATCCTCCATCAAGACAAGGAGAGCCTGAAGTCAGTGAATAACTGCCACTTGTCACTAGAGGAGAAGGCTGAGCAGTTTTCAATTCACCTCATATGGGTCCAACGACATAGGGATATCGAGGCCAACTGTATTGAGGCTGAACTGGCTAGGCAAGGAACTACCAGCATTCTCCTTCAAGACAAGGAGGGCCTGGGTATACCCACATGAAGTCAATGAATAACTGCCGCTTGTATCTGGAAGAGCTGGCTGAGCAGTTTTCAATCACCTCATATGGGTCTCAGGACATAGGAACATCGTGAGCAACTGTATTGTGGATGAACTGGCAAGACAAGGAACTACCAGCATCCTCCTTCAAGACAAGGAGGGCCTGGGTATGCCCATGGCCAGCTGAAGCTCAGAATACGGAATTGATGATGAGAAGGAACTGGAGACAGTGGAACACTTTTTCTGTCATTGCCCAGGACTGGGCAGTAAAAGATGCAGGCTCCTAAAGTCACATTTTCTCAACTCTCCGAACAGAGTCAAAAATGCCTCCTAAGGTTTATTCGGCCTGCCATATGGCTGTGTCATCTCATATAGCGGACGTCTTAAGTGGGAAAGAGTGGTGAATGTAGGGCCTATTCTTGGAATAAGTGACTTGGGACATTAGTCCCAACTGCCGCCCTAACTTTTCCCGTGGGATGGCGGGATTTGAATATTCACCCCAGGGTTCCCCTGCTTGTCGTAAGAGGCGAGTAAATGGGCGCGTGGCGTATATGGAGTACCTTGGGATTAGCCGTCGAAGACAGCGTCAATTTTGGCCACATTCGACTGGAGAGTGAATGCTGACAGGAAGTCGTATTTATGCGGCGTCGGCGGATGATTGGACCACAGATGGCAGATGGGTGACCAGTCCCGGACATTTGATGAAAAACTGGCGGGGTTCCCCAAATTCGTGATTTCAGAACCACGGATTGCGTACACGTCCTAGCGTACTCATTGAGGTCAGCTCCCTTGTGGGAGTATCGTGGTGGCTGTGGTTGAAACCCAAATCGTGGGTAGAGTCAGCTTGGCTCGGCGTGGTGTTGCTATCTCAACCGGGTGATGCTAGCCATAAAGTAGAAGAGATGATAGATACATCTCGCCTCTCACCAAGGAGCATTGCATGCCCTACAACATGCTTTCAAATTGCCGCCCTAACCTAACCTAACCTACTTCTATATAGTTTTCTATAATACTTAATAATTGGCTGAGCTCTTATCCAACCAATTTATCTTTAAAACCAAACCATCATACCATAATTCATCTTTAAGCTTAAAGTGTTCTTAAAACTAAAAAGCATCTTCTGCCAAGGCTTGTCATCGTCGTCAGTCATATAAAAACACAAGTTATATCGTCATGCCAAGGCGTTCCAAGTCCCCTCGAAAACTTGCAACAAATTAAATAAGTTTTAGCGCATTTACAAAGTCATTTCCAAGGTAAATTCAGTTCTTCTTATTTGTATTTGGTGTTTAAGTTTAGTTTTATTTTAGAAGAAGCTGCCTTGTTAATATCGAGAACGGCGCTGGAGATGATGACGAGCATGACGCCGCAGTGCCTCTAAGCATGCAAAACAATACCAAAAGCAGAAGAGGAGAACAAAAAATACAAAAATAAATACCAGAAAAATACACAAAAGAAATCAGCTAAAATTTATTTGCTTGTAAAGCGACGGGGCAAAAGTTTTTTCTGCTCTCGTTTTTGTTTGAAATTTGTTTTCCATTTGTAAGTTGAAATGTTTTTGGAACGTTTTGCGCATGAAACAAAACACGTTGAAAAAACACAAAAAAAATAAAATGTATACACAATAAAATCAAACCCTCCTCAGGCTCTGGCAACCTCAGACTGCAGCAGGACGCAGAAAAGCAGCTGTCCTTTTGTGTGCGGTCCATTGAAAAGCAAAGCGAGGCGTACGCCACAACAAACACACAAAAATGCGCAGGAAAAAAAAATACTAAAAGGAAATGGCGGCCTGCACACTGGTCAAAGTTATTGGCCAAAAATTAAAAGTGGAACAAATTGAAGTCAATAAAATCTGTTTAGTTCTACCATATTTTAATATATTTCTCTGCGGATAGTTATTAAAAGATATACCCATGCCTCTCGTAGAGGCGACTGACAAAATAGTCCGTCAGGGAGTACGCAGAAAAATATTAAAAAAAATACTGTTAATAAATTGACACGTAGATGACGGTAGCAAAAGTATCAGCTGTTCTGTTTTTGCTATAAAAGAACATTAATGTGATGTAGCTTATTTTTATAGTAAAATAGATGTACAAATTTTACTAAAGAGCTGAAAATTGTGAAAACACCCGAGGACATATTAAAGTTTTCCAAAAATATTGCCGTATCAATAAATGATTGAACAATATTAATCTATATATTTATTTAAAAGAAACACATTTTACGTGTTACGATTGTTCTCATCAAGGCATCGGTGAATTTAAAATCTGATTTTTGCATGTGTTAGAGGTTGTCAATGCGGAGGTTTTAAGCCTATTCCGTCTCCTTATTGATCAATGCATAATGTATTTCAATTGGAAGAAATGCAACGAATCAAATTAATTATCAATAGTACTGCCCAGGAACGTGAAAATCGCAATGAACGTGAAAGAATTCGGTTAAGACAGACATAATAATGGTAAAAATTTGAATCGAGCTCCAAACTAATCTAAAAATATTATATTTTTCCAGATAAGCTAAGGTCTCTCGGTCTTACGTTGTTTATTCACTTTAAGAGTATTCAAAAAGTTTGGGCAGAACAACGTTTGCCGGTCCCGCTAGTTTATTTATAAAATAAAAGTTCACAAATATCTAAACAGACTTCTAAACAAAACGGAAAGACAATGTTAATAATAATAATTATCGTTTTCGTGACCTGTACGCAGCAGACGGAACTGCTTCCGAATAAGAATGCACTACATTTAAAATAAATGGTCCCAAATATGTACGCAGACTTCTGAACAAAACGAAAAATAAGTTTCGTCCTCTCTTATATGTCAATTTTCCAAGACAAACTGTTAGCGTAAGAAAAAGAATCTAACAGCATTTTCGAAACCTTGAAGGTGATTGATTCTGATACTCAAATTTTTAAAATCGAAAAGTTTTCTTTTAAAAACCCACAGTGAAAGACAAGATGCTGAATGTCATAATTTTGAAAAGCAAGCTTACAATTTTTATGATCCTTCACTCATATACTTGGAGAAACATAACGAATCTTAACAAAAACCGTTTTTTGGCCTATCGGTCATATGGGAGATAAAGGGTGATTCATTAAGACCTTTTTTTTTCAATAAGGATTTTCGTGTGATCACCCGATATCTATCCAAGTTGTTCAGTATTCATTGGCAAATCAGCAAGGGCTGACACCCGAACAACGTTTACAAATTGTACAATTGAGCTACGAAAATCAGCGTTCTGCAAAGAATGTTTTTCGTGCGCTGAGATCGGCTTATGGTCAACATAATCGACCCACTGAACCCACAGTTCGTAACACCATCACAAAATTTGAAACCCAGAATTCATTGTTTGATGATAAACGACCAAATCGACTACATCCAGCACGTAGTGTAGAGAATATAGCGAAGGTAGCTGACAGTGTTCACGATGACCGCGAGGAATCGATTCGGCGCCGATCGCAACAACTTGGCCTGTCGTATTCAACCACCTGGCGCATTTTACATTTGGATCTCGGCTTGAAAGCATACAAAATTTAACTCAGGCGAGAATTAAAGATCGAATGACCTTCCTGCACGTCGCCGTTTTAGTGAATGGGCTCTTGGTAAGATCGATGAAGATCCGTTGTTTTCGACCAAAATTTTGTGCAGTGATGAGGCCCACTTTTGGATCCACGGGTTCGTGAATAAGCAAAATTGCCGTATTTGGGGAGAAGACCAACCCGAAGAGGTTCACCAGCTGCCATTACATCCAAGAAAAGCAACGGTTTGGTGCGGTCTGTGGGCTGGTGGAATCATTGGTCCGTATTTTTTTAAAAATGGGCAAGGTGCGAACGTTACGATCAATGGCGCACGCTATCGGACCATGTTAACGGACTCTTTGCTGCCTGAAATTGTTGCCCGTGATCTCGACGACATTTGGTTCCAACAGGATGACGCTCCGGTCCAACCGCTCGACTTTTTGCTTTAGGGTTACGTAAAGTCAAAAGTTTACGTGGACAAACCAGCAACGATTGAGGCCTTGGAAGCCAACATTACTCGTGTTATTGGCCAAATACAAGTGGAAATGCTTGAACGAGTCAAGGAAAATTGGACCTTCAGGATAGACCATTTAAAACGCAGTTGCGTTAAAATATCCTTTCGAAAAATAAACAAAGATCCTATCATTTCTTTGAAATTTGCTTTTGCCAAATCATTAAATAAAAAGGTCTTAATGAACCACCCATTAGAATGATATAATAAACCGATTTTTATAAAATTTGTTACAATGCTTGAGTACTATGAAAAAATAAGATATTCGTCGATTTTCGCAACATTTTGTCAAAAAAATACACAAAAGCGCCACTCTAGCGAAGCTTCAAACTAAAATAGATGTCGAAAATGGATTCTTCGACCCCAAAACCCCTTAAATACCTATTTAGGTTGTGAATGCCATGTCGATTTTTGAATATTTTTAAAGAAGCCTAATTTGAGAAAAGTGGCAGAATCGAAATTGATTTAAGACCCATAGGTTCTTGGGCAAAGTGGCTTAGAATGTCCCTAAGAATCAAAGTTGTTGTGAGCTCCATACAGAATATTTACTTTAAATTAATGTACATATATGTATTTGAATTGTTTTTTTTTTTTTGATACTTTTTTATTAAAAGCTACTGTCAACTTACAAAGAGTTGATAAATAAATCTTAATCACCAATCTATTGTAATTTCTATTGTACTAGCTCAACAATTAGTGAGCTAGCTTGAATACATAATAAAGGTGCTAAAGTTAGGTACAGAACCATCTTTCTGGCTTTTTACTTTTATTTGATTTCATACGTTTCCTTAAAAATAGCTGTGGAGTAAATATTATTATATTTACTACATCATATGCGCTGTCGTCATGGTGCACATTTTGAGCTGAATAAATTTAGGTTACTCATGCAAAAACTGACGCAAAATTTATTATGCTACAATCTGCTACCTTGGTTTAAAGAAAATGTAAAATAGTCGCTGCTGGCGTCACTGGACGCAAACAACAAAATCCAATTCTTTAAAAATTTTACAAAAATACGACTTTATTCAATTTTTATAAAGTCAGTTACCCCTAATTAAATAAGCTTCCAAAAATCTGCCACAAAAATCATTGTCTCTAATCTCTAATTTTTCAAAATGAATTCTAAATCTCACTCTTTAATAAATAAAGCACGATTTTGGCCCATTTATTCACTTAAAAACTATTTCTGACCATTTAAGAAAGACGTGACGAAAATTTTAAATCAAAATATTTTTGACCACTGACTCTATAGCTTTCTGACCACTGTGCGCTGCTTTTAAATGAGATACAAACACACACACAGAGAGACACACGCAGACACACACACACAGATACCACTAAATATATCAAAGGAGCTCAGTCGGCTGTTATGCGTCGTCCTTCTGTTGGCATCTTTCTGCAATGCCAGATTTAATTTAATTTAACTTTCTCCTTTTCTTTATAGTTCCTTTCTTAGCTGTGCTTAAAGAAATTCATTTTCAATGCGTTTTTTCACTTGGCCGTAAAAACTTTTCAGATTTGTCTTATTGACACTTTTTCGTTTCGTTTCGTTTCGCACTTTTCGTGTTTCTGGCATTTTGCTTTTAACCAAATCGCCACAAAAAACCGGCAACAGGCATGTCCTTTTTGTTGGCCCGAATGGAAAGTGACCTAAAATCATTTGTAACATTTGTTTGAGACTGCAAATTGCATGCTTTGGGGCATTTAAACTTGGCTTTTGGTCTTGGGGCTTATACATTTAAAGTTAAATCTAGGCGGCCTTTGATTAGGCTTAACTTATTTACAGCGAATTTAGAGCTCTAAGGAAGCAGCTTTGTAGCTGCAGCTGCGGGGCAACAAACATTTGCACTTAACTAGAACAATAAACTGAGAATCCTGTTTCATTACGAGGGTCAAAGTAGAAGTCGCCATATGGGTTTGCCTTAAGCTGAACATTTTAAAGATTGGGGATGGATGGATTTTATGATATGGGCATGATTTTCTAAATTTTACTTTGCTGGTACAGAATATTAAATATCAACATAATATTATAATATGACAAGCTCTAGAAGCATTTTATAATCATAATTACAAAGCCTTCTTCACTCAACTGACAGGAGTGGATCAGAGCGATAAAATTTGTGGAACACTTTTGGCGTAAATTTTCCTTCATTTAGCTGACAGAAGTTGATCCTCCTTTTTTTAGTGTTTTGCATAATGCTTTTTAAATTTCCACATTGGTGGTTGGATAACTCCACTAATGTATCATCCATAAGTGCTCAGATTGGTGGGTGAGACAAATTAATTAGGAATTTTATTTTTTTTATTTTTGATCAGAAGTATCTGATAATGATGAATTCCTTTTATTGAAAATTATATACTAAACCCACAATTTGTATCATCTGTAGATCCAAAAATTTTTATAATAAGTCCTGCGCTTACTTTGAATGGAGAGATAATTCCAATTAAAACATCACACCCGTATCTCGGAATTCACCTCGAAAAAAAATTGTGTTGGAGGGACCACATTAAAATAATAACAGCAAGATGGAGAACCAAACTTGACAAAATGGAGTGGCTACTTGGTAGAAATAGCAAGTTATCTTTAGATAATAAAAGAATTCTATATAAGAGTTTAATAATGCCAACTTGGTATTATGGCATTCAAATCTGGGGAACAGCTGCCAAGTCAAATATTAAAAAAATCCAAATTTTACAAAACAAAACTAATCAATCAATCGTAGCCAAAAACTGCATGAAATTTTGATATCGGCTTCTCGTCCACAATTCTCTGGCAGCAGCAAAAGAACTGAAATTCCGCCGTTGTCCGTCTTTCTTCAAGAAAAATCTCAAGAATTCTTTTCTAGCATGAATCATACTAAAACATTAAATAGAAAGAGGCTGTCCCAGACTGTGTAATATTTTGTACCTTTTTTCTCTAAAAATTATTTTTGTTTCTTCTAAAAACTTTCCGATGGGAATTTATAAAATTTTTGCGGTTCAAAACGATTGTGAGAAATTTTCGATACTAAGAGCGATTGTATTATTGGGGTTTACCCGCAAACTTTTCGATTTTGCGCAGTTGATTTTAAGACCAATTTTTGAGACGTCTGTGGTGAGTCTATCTAATTGGGTTTAAAGGTCTGAATGATGGGAAGACAATAGAACAACATCATCCGCATATTCTAGATCTCCTAGTTTACGGTTAAATTTCCAGTTGATTCCAAAACTATTTAATTCAGATGCTTCAAATACCAAATCAAAAACGGTGATAAACAACAAGGGCGACAGTGTGCATCCTTGTTTCACACCGCTATTGCATTCAAAAGGATCGCTTAGTTATCCGCCGTGCGAAACTCGGCTTGAGGACCCAGTGTACAACGCTTTTATGCTATTGATCATTTTGTCTGGAATCCGTCTAGCTGGAAGTGCCACCTAAATTGGTTCCCTATCAAAGGTGTCAAACGCTTTCAGAAAATCTATGAAAATTAAATATAACGTAGAGTTCAATTCCTCGGATTGCTCTACGATAGTACGTACAGTGTTTATTAGATCTATACGATATCTTTGAAGGCGAAAGCCAGCTTGATTTCTACGTAGAACGTTGTTAAGCGGCTCGGAAATGCGGCTTAGTTTGATCTGATTGAGGATTTTCATGATGGTTGGCAGGAGAGAGATACCCCTTCAGTTGGAGAAAATAGGTCGGTTTTCCTTCTTCGGTATCTTGATAATTACCGATTCCTTCCATGATTTAGGTGCATTTTCAGAGGTCCAAACAGCTTCCAAGATTGAAGTTAACTTTTGGGCCATCATGTGAGCATTCGCTTGGAAGCATTCAACGGCGATTTTATCTGCTCCCGGAGCACTCTCAACTTCTTCTGGTAGGGGAGGGCTAGGTTTTATTTTCCTGGTTGCATTATGTCTCCTTCAGATTGGGAGATTCTCCCTATGCTTTGATTTATCTCTTCCAAACTTCATTCTGAGCAGTAATCATGTTGCCACTTTCGTCATCTATAGGGGAAGTCGTTGCAACGTGCATCCTACCTCCAATATTTTTTACCAGACTATGGAGATTTCTCATATCCCCTTTTTCAGCAGCTATCTGCGCATTCTTCGCTAGATCATCATAGTAAGCATTCTTGTCTTTTTTGATTTGTTTTCTTATGAATCTGTTCATTACACAGTCTACGCTGTGGATTATTTTTAGCTAATTGTCTAGATTCCACGTTATTCTTATCATTTCTTATCTTCTTATGTGGCCATAACAACCCGATTACCGGGTTACGGCCTGCCTTAAAACGTCTCTCCAGGCGCCTCTGCATTGCGCGCGCCTTCTCCAGTTGGTCACACCGAGCGAAGACAGGGCCCCTTCCACTTGGTCTTTCCAACGCAGACACGGTCGTCCTCTCCGCCGACGGCCGCTGACTACCGCATCGAACACACGTTTAGCTGGAGCATCCTCGTCCATCCTAACGACATGTCCGAGCCAACGAAGCCGCTGGATGTTGATACGCTGAGCAACGTCCATGTCGTTGAAGAGCTCATACAGCTCCTGGTTGGTACGGATGCGGTAGTCATCGCCAACTCGAATAGGACCAAAGATCTTGCGCAGTACTTTCCTCTCGAAAACTCCCAAGGCAGCTGCATCAGTAAGCGACACGGTCCAGGCTTCCGCGCCGTAAAGAAGCACTGGAAGGATGAGTGCCTTGTAGAGTGATAGTTTTGTCGCGCGAGAGAGGTCTCTACTACTCAATTGCCTATTGAGACCGAAATAGCACCTGTTTGCAAGAGTGATTCTGCGCTTGATCTCCAGGCTGACATCGTTGTCGGTGGTAACAGCGGTGCCAACGTAGATGAATTCCTTGACAACATCGAAAGTATAGCTGTCGGCCGTAATCTGGGACCCAAGCCGCCGCACGTCCCTACTTGTCGACAGCATATACTTTGTTTTGTTTTCGTCCCACTGTGCACCGACAATAGTTAAGCTTCGATTATAAAACGTAATCAATTTGGAAAATAGCAAGACAAAGGCTTCAATAGAAACTGCATAGTTCCATCATGATGTTAGGTATGCAGCTTGTATCCTTTTATTTATGGATAAACTTATAATGATTTGTAGCGTATAACAAATATGAAATTTTTGTGGCAAAATTTCAAAAGGATTTTTTGTTAGCTTTTACCAATTGCCAATTCTTCTTTGGCCAACTAAGCTGCCCCTCCAGCTCACTCTTACAAGCTTATTACAACAACAAAAGCATTATTTTTTCCAGACTCACGCACACACACACACACACTCCATTGAATCCTTGCAATTGTCAAATATTTGTACAGTTTTCTGTATTGTTCAACTAAAGCAAAGCTTTTTTGCAGTGTTGTGAAGCGTAGCAAAGTGGCCAAAAAGGCAAGCAACAAAACAAATAATGTAATATGATTTATGAATGAAATGTTGGAAGCATATTTATGTGACTGACTGTGTGTGTGTCTATGTGTGTGTGTGCGCATAGTTGGCGAGTCCTTTGGCAGGCTCAATTAGAAATATTATTTGTACGCTTTGTTTGAGCAGTGAAACAAAAAGAGTCCAGCCCCAGCCCAATTTGAATATTGATTCATTCATTTCCTGTTATATATATAGAAACTTATTTATATATTTATAGAGGCATATAAAGCTATGTATAAAAGTTCATGCAAGAACAAATAAATGCAAATTGTCTTTTCAACAACAACAAAAAAAAAACATGCAAACAAATGATAAGCCAATCAAATGTGAAATATCAAGTACCTGTCAATAAATATGTTAAAACGTTCACACAAACCCAAATTATTTATGTCAATAAAAAACGCAAACACAAAAAACAAAATGTCAAGCCGTTGTACAATAATTTTTTATTTTATTTCACCATTTTATTTTACTTTCTTTTTTTTATGTTGATATGGCAGCCATTTTCACACGCCTACAAATTGAAAATTGCTGTGATTATAAAATGAGCGAAAAAACGCTCGAGCAAAGAGTAAGAGTGGCGAAGAGATTGGAAGAGAGGTGACGCAACGGATAAGTCGGCATAACAACAATTGATGATTGCTGTAAGCAACGCGCACACACACATACACATACACAAACAAGGCAGCAACAATAAAAATAAGTGGTTTGAGTAGAGTCGGCTATTAGATACTCTACACTCTCGAAAACAACGCGGGCTTATTTTTGAGATCTGTATAAATGAATACAGAGAAAAATAATAAAGAAACTAAAACAAATAAAGATTTGGAAATCTGTTAGAAACAAAGTTCGAAAATAAGAATTATGGAGATAAAAAAAAATTAAAATAAAAAATAAAGTGCATGCTGCAATATGTAATTTTTTACGATTTTAAGATTTGCGATTTTAATGTTTTAACTTATTTCAAAAATCAAATTTTGATTCTTATTTTTTCACAAAAAATAAAATAAAAGTGCCTACGAAAGACGCATGTCAGGATGTCTAAATCTTGAACCACTAAAGAAATGCCCGCTTTGAATTCACTGTTGTAACTAATTTTTAATAGGCGCGCTTTTGCGTAATTTTTTGTGCATGTTTTTTAAAGACTCTCCTTATAAGGTTGATTGTTTTTATATTTTTCAATTAGAAATCATTGAGATCGAGTAGTCCGGGTGAATATAAATACAATTAGAGGGATTTGAAAAGAATAAAATTAAATTTTTCTTGGCGAAATTTTAGAAGCGGCTTGGTTTTTGTGCGGGGCGCGTTTAAAGCCAGTTAAACCTCGACCCCCTATTTAACTCATCTGAAATGAGCAGCGGCGGTTACTGACATGTCTGTCTGAGCGTTTTGATACCATTCCGATGTAAAACTTCGGCGAAATGCTATTATTTTAACAGGACAACGTGTAAATTCAAGTAGATAAACTCGCGAATATCCTTTTTGGGGCGACTCTTACGGTCAGAAAGCCTGCGAATTTGCATCTACTTTATTTTTTACTTATTTCTCGATGATTCTAAAGAAATTCCAAATATAATTATGTTATCGATTTATATGTTTTTCCATAAATATACACCATTCTCTATCCCATGTCGTTTTTGGCTATTATATGGTCTCTCTACCATAAACTTATATTCACACATTGCGTCGATTTATCATAAAATGATCAAAAAGTGATTTCAAATTGAAATAAAATGTATTTATGCCATCCTTACAGCTAATTTCCTTATAATAGATCACTGTCCTATAGTAATGAAACGACCAAATTTGCATCAAAAATGACTTGTCGATGCATAAGCTATTGCGAAGCACCGTGTGAAGCAACAGTGCAATAACCTTACGGTAAATTAAAAGCTCCAATATTAGGTAGTTGTTTTTGTAAAAGGAAGTTTTGCTGGATCGTGCTTATGAACCGAAATATTTACATTTGAACAACAAATTTTCAGACTGTCCTATAGCTATGAAATTCACTGTATCATGTATCTCCGATCGGCATGTATTGACCGATCGGCCAAAAACGGTTTTTGTTAAAATTCGTTATGTTTCATTTGTTTGTGAAGATATTGAAATCAAATTTGGAATTTGTAAGTTTTTTAGAGTACGCAAGAACTGAAACAAATTTGATCAGAATTGGTTGACTATATCATTAAGTACCATTTTCCTTGCATTCCACGGCGAAGTGCCCTGACGAGGATACAACGTTCTTGTTGCATTCCTTATATGTAGCCTGCAGTTTAAAAACTAAAAGCTATAATCTTCAGCTTTTCTCAATTTTCATAAGTTTTTGCTGTCAAATTATGTACATCTCAATATGACAAAGAAAAATCATTAATTTAATATTTCGATTGGATTGTAAGAGCTTCATTTGTATTTTTAAAAACTCATTAAAACCAAAAAATAGTAAACAACTTTTTAAAAATATCTGTTTTCTACCAGCCATTAGTTTTAGTTTGGCCGCAGAACAGAAAATTTGTTGGAACTACTGGCGCCATCTATGGAACTTTGTGGCGCCGTCTTACATGAAGCATTAAATGACAGAACAATACTTGTTTGGATGTGAATTATTTTTTGTATATAGAGTTATTCTTGTACGGTTAATAATCAATTAATATTGCATGATTTTTGTTTTTTGTCAAAAAATAATAATTACTTAAAATAAAGCTTAAGTTGAAGAATGAAATAAAATTAAAAATAATTATTATTTCATGATTTATTAGAGTTATATATCCATTATTATTTAATAACTCAGCAGAAAAGGTAAAAAAAAACTTTAAAAATTTAACTGCACATGTATTCATAACGCCTAAGTTTTTTGTGTGAATAAATTGAATTAAGACTTACGGTCCCTGGATAAAAATAAAATTAAATATAGAATTCAAATAGAAATTCGGAAATACTACACGAAAGCAATAACTGAACCTCTTGGTTTTTATGACCAATATCTTTGCCTTCTTTGAAATTAATCAAATAAAAGAAGGAAATTTGGGAAACTTGCCCAATCACACACTAACTTTTATTTAGTGTGTAGCGATTTACTTTTATATCATTTTATATCAGTATTGAATTATAACCTTTTAAATTTATCGGTTGATCATCAATAAATAAATAATAAAAAAAAAACATCATCTGATTGTCAATAAAAAAGGAAAAAAAATAAAAAAGCTTGTGCAACTTTTTGACGTCACCTTGATAAATGCACCACACAAACTTTGCTTGTCCACCAAAAATCAAAAGCAACATCAATTAATCATTAAAAGAATACTATGCCGATTTATTTTGGATTTCAGTTCCAGCAGCATGAACTAAATTAAATTGTCGAATAATTAACTTCGCTGTTAAAATCCAAAAAGAAACCTTCATAATCTGCATATCTCCTGAATGGAACTCATAATCTGAATTTCTTTGCTCGTGTCTCAAAATACAAGCCCATCTCGACTTCCTGACTCTGGACACACTAGACAAGGTTTCCTGTGACATAATATTAATAACTAAACAAAGTACCCCTTACAGAGTATAAAAAATACCTTCTATATCGCATTCAAATACGCATACCAAAAAAAAAAGCATAGCATACTTTTGGGTGAAACCGTATAAAATATATTACTTGTGCTCGACATGCATAACCCGCTGTTTTGGTTGACACTGGTTGCTGTCGGCATATGACAGCTACTTACACACAACAACAAGGACATCACACACACACACTCAGACCCACACACACACTCAAATCCAAACAGCTGTAAGCAGAGATGTAGGCTGGGACAGGAGTAAAACGCTTCCCAGTCACGCACATTGAAGCTAAACAGACAGTTGACAGACAAAGCAAGACAGTCCTTGGGTCTCATGAAGTGCAGAGGGGGGTAAATATTGTGTTCAGTTTAATGTGGCAAATATCCATAAAAAAGGAATGTGTTCCCGTGTCGTAGCGGATGCGGTTGCCTATACTAAGACTACCTGATTGGGGTCTTGGGGGTGGGATAATTTTGAATATTATTTTTTATTGCAGGGTATTGGTTAGCTGTGCGGTGTAAGAGGAGTTTGTTTTTCAATACACAATAAGCTGGCTCAGAAAAAAGTTAAGTAGCAAGATTGAGAAAATCTTGCAATAATATTTTTTTTATTTTCAAATATTTGTAATTTTAACTTAAAGCAAATAATAAAAATTTTTTCCCACGCTATTTGGAACCAAAAAATTGAGAAGCCTTTGTACACTGTTATGTATTATATATTTTAATCCAGTATTCAGATTTAAATAATTGTAAAATAAGAAAATCAAAAACTGCAAAATTAAAAAAGAAACCAGAAATTTTATATTTTACTATACCAAATATAACAGAAAGAACGAAGAGAAAAAAAAATGGGGTACGTAAAGTCGGGCGTGGACGACTTTGGGATAATACCCTGTACCACTAGCTTGCAATAAAATCCGGTTCCTTCACAAAAAACCAAAAAACAGAAGAATTTTTAAGCAAAAAAATGAATTTTTTGACCAATCGTTCCTATGATATAGTCAACCGATTTCAATTAAATTTGACACAGTGATTAAAAAAAGATCTGAATGCTGAATTTAGTTCAAATATCTTTACAAACAAATGAAACAGATCGGATTTTGTATAAAAAACGGTTTTTTGGACCGATTGGTCCCATTGGAGCTATATAATAGTCAACCGATTTGGATTAAACTTAGAACAGTGCTTAGGAACTATAAAAAACTCACGAATATCAAATTTGTTGGTTCCAATATCTCAATAAACAAACGGAACACAACAAATTTAGATAAAAAATCGATTTTTTGGAAGATCGGCCATATGGGAGCTATATGATATAGTCAACCGATTTTGTTCAAATTTGGCACATTGCTTAAGTGCTCTAAAAAATTTCCAAACGCCAAATCTAGTTACGATATCTTTATTAAAAAACAAAATATAGCGAATTTTGATTTAAAAAAGTTATTTTGGCCAATCGGTCCTATGAGAGCTATATGATATAGTCAACCGATTTTGATGAAATTTGGTACAGTACTTGGGAACCATAAAAATTTGGTTACGATATCTTCATGAACAAACGAATTATCCATCTAAAACCTTTTTTCTTGTCGATGTCTTCTCAAACATCCATATGAGAACTATATAATTTATCCCCGATTTCAAAAAAATGAAATAAACTTGTCTCCTATGAAATAAAAAGGGATCTAATGTGAAAGTTTGGTTACTCTAGTTCTTACCATCTCTGAGATCTAGGCGTTCTAACGGACAGACGGACAGACGGACATGGGTATATCGACCTCTCTATTCACCCTGATAATATTTTAGGTAATATTCCGTAATATACAATGAAGTTTAATGGATATTATAATAATGATGATTTTAAATGATAAAAAACACAGGGTCCAGAGGCCCGTAGTACTATACAAAGAAAAAAATAGGAGAGCTGAGAACTATGTATGATTATAGAAATTGTTTATCGATATCTTTTCGCAAAAGTGTGGATATGTATTGTCAACCAAATCATTTGTATGAGATATATTTTGATGGGGCTTTTCGGCCCATGAATTATTGTTCCTAGCTTTACAGGTTTTTATGCCAAGATGCTATGGGGACTGCCAAATTGAATATAGATTGAATCAGAGCACTCTATCATGATCTTCTAATTCAGGCTTAGCAAATGTTGAACATTACTTTTTCAAGCTGCTGTATATTTTCTTATAAGATCTTTGAAGGAAGCTGGAAGGATGAGCCCATTTCTAAGCAGGTCTATTCTTTGACTATTCTTTGGTTCCACAAAGCTCATGAAACTTTCTTTAGAAATGTAAATATTTACTAGTGAGACATCATCGAACTGGGGACATCGCTACAACCGTGGTCATTAGCACTGCGAAATCATCTGCCCAGGGGATAATCCTTTCGGTAACCCCAAAAATGATCTTGAAATTTTATACATACGAGGTTGTCTTGAAATATTATGATAAAAAACATAAGCAATTAGGGGTATTTCATATTTTATGGACATGTACTGATGCTGATATATACTTAATATGTCAAGAGATAAGAACGATTCTTGCAATAGAAATCGATTATTTATAAAAGATTTAATATATCTTTCGTTTGATTAGAAAGGTGCTTAGTTCTTTTTATATACGGG
This sequence comes from Chymomyza amoena, assembly GCA_037043745.1. Taxonomy (NCBI): domain Eukaryota; kingdom Metazoa; phylum Arthropoda; class Insecta; order Diptera; family Drosophilidae; genus Chymomyza; species Chymomyza amoena. Next base: position 14,607 of record JBAMAX010002356.1, on the reverse strand, counting down.
TTACATCTGGAGCAACTATAGCTTGCTGGACATGAACAATGACGTTAGATTAGCTTTGGGTGACTCCTTTTGACTTGCCCATAATCGCCTTGTTCTGGTTCGGATATATTTAAATGCTTGAATTAAGTTCTCTAAAGATATTCATGCTAGCCCAAATGACCTCAGAAGGCGTGTCCTATCATAGAAACTACTTGATTTTTTAAGATATTGTTTATATAGAGTAATCTACCACACCTAAAGTTATATTGAGTGCATAGAAGCTTACTTTTTTTTATTAAAAATGTTAGATTATAACCTTTAGAATCATGGGTTAATAATAATAATAAATATTCGAGAAAAGTAAATCTTATAAGATGGAGTAAAATGGAATCGATTCTACTAGTATATTTCTGGACTCGAAGAATATTCCCAATATCTTTCAGGAACGGAACTAATAACTAATGCAAATAGTGAAACAAACTTACTATATAAATAAACTAAATACCCCAATCAGTAAAAAAGTTGTACCTAAATTTGAAACCTTTATAAGTTTTACATAAATACTAAATATTATAATATAAAAGAAGTCGAATGCGTTCAAAACTCAAATATACGATGTGTCTCATATTTTAAAGTCGAGGCATGATTGGCTCGTCTTGCCATTGCATATAATTTGTTTTTTTTTTTTATTTCTGGATGTTTGTGAAGCGGTGTCTGGAGAACCCCCGCGGCGCTTGTTGACACGTTGTCACCTTTCCTGTCAAGCAAATTTATGCGATTGCGAAAAAAAAAAACATTGCCACACAGAAAAGGGGCAAGAACTGCCTTCCGACCTTTTGTTGTATGCTGACTCTGACAAAAACATGTTTCCCAGTTTCCCAGTCTGACTGTGTGTGTGCCTGTGTGCGTGTCTTCCGGTCTCCGTTTTTTGGTTTTTATCGTATCATCAGTTTGACTTTTAATGCATCTGCATAAATATAAATTCTTGGCGTTTTACATTTGCTCCTCATACATATGCATATGGGTGTATGTGTGTACATATGTATGTATACATATGTACATATGGTTCGAAATATAAGAAGACGTAAGAAAAAATTTCAAAACAGTATGGAATCTGTTTTTGATGTGAATAACGGCAGCGAAAATATCATACATAGAAAAAATTAAGTATGCGATTTTTTTTTGTTTAGGTTAACAAAACCTTATATACAAAAAGAAAAGCGTAGCAAACACTAATCGCCTGGATTTTTGCTTCCTGGTATGCAGCATTTGTTAGCAAACAGTGCTGCCAATTTTTTACACAAAATGCTAGGTGGCGCTAGCAGTTACAACGATAAAAAAAAGTACAGATGACGTTCCTTGCTGCATATTTAACGTGCTTTTGAAATAAACTGATTTATGCTCTATGGCTGCCTTCTTGAATTTTGAAATACCATCCCCAGATTCTTGATATGACCTTCGCACTCATGCTATAATCATAAAAATGACTTTTCTGCTTTTAGGCAGGCATCTTGGTTTCGCCATTTTGAAAAACAAATAAGATTTAAATAGCAATTAAGAGTTTGGAATATCCTTTTTTGAAAATAAGACAACAAAGAGAGATTTAACTGTCTAGTGGCTTTGCTTTGGCGGTCATTGTAGCTCCGTTATTTTAAAACACAAAAGTAATTCATATGGCATAAAAAAGTAGAAAAATTATCCAAATTTTAAGCCAGAAAACTTTATTTAAAATTTTAAATTTATCTTGAAAAGTTTCCAAGTTCAGGGGATGACTTACACTAATTTACAAATTAATCGAGCCATGGGGGTAGCCTTCCTTAAAAAATGGCTTTTAGGTTAATTTGGGGTCGAGAAACATGAAAATGGTAAGCTTTATGTTTTCTTAAGCAGCATTTTCAAGATATTATCGAAAAACATGTTTTTGGACAGCTGTTTTAGTTTTTCGTTAATATCTCGTGAATAAAAATAAATAAAATTGTATCGACATGAAAGACGATTAGATCAAAAGGCATTGATGTGCTCTTTGCAGTGACATTTTTTTTTTAATTTATGTTAAGCTTTAAGCTTAAAGAGTCTAGGATACTCGAAATCGGATAGGAACTGAATGGAAAATGCCAAAGTTTGAAATCTTCACTAAATCACACTTTTAGTCAACAAAAAATTGTATTTAAAACCAGTAAGTAAGAAAGAGTTTTCTTTTACGAATATATCAAATCTAAGATCTTTCAAATCGGATAGGAACTGTAGATGTTATGGAGCCATGAACGCAAAATGCCAAAGTCCCAATTTTGCACTAAATCACACTTTTGGTCGAAAAAAAATTGTATTCAAAACTAATAAGTTTTTTTTATGATAAAAACGAAAGGGACTTCTTTTACGAATATATTAAATCTAAAATCTTTGAAATCTGATAGGAACTGTAGACGTTATAGAGCCATGAAAATGGAAAAGCCAAAGTTCCAATTTTCACTAGCTCACACTTTTGGTCAAAAAAAATTGGATTCAAAACTAATAAGTCTTTTTTAATGATAAAAACGAAAGGGACTTCTTTTACGAATATACCAAATTTAAGATCTTTGAAATCTGATAGGAGCTGTAGATGTTATGGAGCCATGAACGAAAAATGCCAAAGTTCCAATTTTCACTAAATCACACTTTTGGTCAAATAAAAAAATTGGGCTTAAGACCGGAAAGTTTTATTTTGATAAAAACGAAAGGAGTCTTCTTTTTCGAATATATTCGAATATAAAATCTTTAAAATCGGATAGAAACTGTATATGTTATGGAACCATGAACGGAAAAGGCTAAAGTTCTAATTTTCACTAAATCACACTTTTGGTCGCGAAAAATTTGATTTAAAATCGGTAACTTTTTTTTTATACCCTGTACCATATGGTACCAAGGGTATATTAAGTTTGTGCAAGCCGAAAATGTATGTAACATATAGAAGGAGACGTCGGAGACACCCCAAAGTTACCTAAAAGAAAAATTCGCTATATTTCGTTTTTTAATAAAGATATCGTAACCAGATTTGGCGTTTGGAAATTTTTTAAACTTAAACACTTAAGCAATGTGCCAAATTTGAACAAAATCGGTTGACTATATCATATAGCTCCCATAGGTCCGATCTTCCAAAAAATGGATTTTTTAACAAAATTTGTTGTGTTTCGTTTGTTTGTTAAGATATTGGGACCAAATTTGACATTCGTGAGTATTTTATAGTTCCTAAGCACTGTACTAAATTTAATCCAAATTATTTGACTAGATCATATAGCTCCCATAGGACCAATCGGTCCAAAAACACGTTTTATACAAAATTCGATGTGTTTTGTTTGTTTGTTAAGATATTGGGACCAAATTTGACATTCGTGAGTATTTTATAGTTCCTAAGCACTGTACTAAATTTAATCCAAATCGTTTGACTAGATCATATAGCTCCCATAGGACCAATCGGTCCAAAAACACGTTTTTTATACAAAATTCGATGTGTTTTGTTTGTTTGTAAAGATATTTGAAATAAATTTGGCATTCATATCTTTTTTAAGGTATTTAAGCACTGTGTCAAATTGTATTGAAATCGGTTGACTATATCATAAAGCTCCCATAGGAACGATCGGTCAAAAAAAAATTTTTGCTTAAAAATTCTTCTGTTTTTGGTTTTTTGTGAAGAAATCGGACTTTATTACAAGCTAGTGGTACAGGGTATCCTAAAGTCGTCCGCGCCCGACTTTACGTCCGCCATTTTTTTATTTAAAAAGTTTTTCTGGTTCTGGAAGAATTTTTAAGCGTATTTAAAAAATTAAGTTCAGTTGCGGGAAATATTTGATAAATTTTTTAAGAAAAGTAAATTTTGATGCAGAGCTGTTGTCGAAATGCCAGAAAATTCGAAGTTCATCAGGAATCTACACAAAATCACACCTGTGGGTATCGATCCTTAACCAAACTGTCGTCTATATCGTTCATGTCAAATATAGTATGCTAGAGGATCCCATGGCTATAGTTTTTGGTGGTATCATTATAGCTATAAATCACAAAAGATCTTCAAAGTCAAGTGAATTTGAACGCTCTGAATAAAAAATCTTTGGTTTCCGGGAATTAGAAGTTTCTAAAGTATCCGCAACAGAACAGATACAAAAAGTGACCTATTTTCGTATCACTATTAAGCAAGCTTTATCAAGAAAAGAAGCTTATTCTTCTTTTATTCCTTTACCTCCTTGTGGAGCAGCTTTCATATTTACCAAACCTAGTTGATGGAGTAGTCTTTCAGTCAACTGTTTAAGAAAATTTATATAAACAAAAGTTGGGATTCAAAACCTAAAACCTTTTCATGGTTCACTTTACATATCTAGTCCCCTTATCTACAATATATTAAAAATATGATTTTTTCTTTTAGTTAGTTATTTTTTCTGTTCGTCGGGAGCACTCTCAAGAATTTTGGACACCTTTGAGTCGGTCTATAATGAACTATGCGTAGATAAAAATCTGAATTTCGAACCGAAAATTTGTATAAAATAGAAACTGACAATTGCCCTAAAAAATATGCAACAATTTAAAAAATTCAAATTACAAAGGACGAAATTAAATGTAGTTCGTTGTACGTATTTTGACCCCTATGTATGTCTTTAATATAAAGTCTGCATGTGTTTGCGTGGGTTTGCATATATACATATACGAGTACATAGTGGCATATATGTATAAGTTGCCATGTAACTTGTTTTATTTTGTTTAAACCATTGCAAATTGGCTGTCAGCAAAATGTTGCCACAGATGTTGCCACATTTTCATCTTGTTGGTATTGTTGTAGTTGTTGTTGTTTTTGGTATTTGGTGTTGTTATTGCGGGAGTTTCCGTTGTCACTGTTTCTGTTTTGTGGTCAAATATTTGTGCTGACAGCAGCTCAACGCCTCAATGATGGGCCTCTGGTGAACCAAACGGATGCTTTTTACATATAATGAAGAGCATGTTGCCAAAAGTGAGCCAAAGCAATTGAAATGGAGCCGGAAAGTAGTGTCAAAGGACGAAAATGTTGTTTGTTTACAAGGTAAAGATTTACTTTAAGTTGTCCGAGAGACAGCAAAACCCGTCTCAATGTTTGCCTTTAAATTCTTCTTTGTACTTGTTTTTAAATTCTGTTTAAAAGCCATTTCCTTATTTTCGAAGTCCTTGTGTCCCCAACAACTGACAAAATTTGTCATAAAATTTGATTTATTTTATATTTGGAATTGCTAGGAAGTTTTGAAGTGGAATGGATTGGAAAATTGGCCCTAACAACTTGTTTTCTAAACGCCTAGGAACCTTTTAAATTTAGCTTGAAACAAAATTTTTTGACAGTATCTCTGCTGCCTCATCTATGTATGCAATTTTAAGCGGAAGCACTGCATCATCCTTGACTAATATGCATTTTGCAGCTCTAGCCACTTTGAACACTGCAAAAGTGTCTTACAAAGGACGAAAAAAAATTAATCATATTAGGAACACCCACATATGCTTGTTAGCAATGACTGCTGTCTCTTTCAAAGACATATCAAGTATACGCAGCATTGACGCCAAGTAAGAGCAGTTGGCTGTCATCTGGCTGACATCAAACGTGTGCCTTAGCCAAGTTAAGCACACACCCAAAATGTCTGCCATGTCCTGACACTTGAAGTAAAAATAAAAGTGTCGTTGACAAAACTACAACTAAGATACATGAAACTAGATAGGTGAGTATTACAAAGCCATCTCAATACAATGAGCATATTAGGCATGCAAGGACAACAAGGACATAGCACATAGTCAGCCATACAAACATTTAACAATATGGCGTACACGGAAGCCATTTGCATTATTGCCATTCGCCATTTGCCTTTTACAATAACAACGCCTACTTTTACCTGTATCTGTAGATGTGTGTGTGAGTGTGTCTGTGTGTGTGTCTATGAAAGAGTACTTTGTGTGAATGTCAAGAGCTTGAAACGAAATTAAGAGCCAAAGAGCAAAAACGTCAAAAGCAAAAGGAATAAAACGAATTGACGATGCCGTTGCCGTTGCCAATGCCAATGCTAACACCAAGGCAAATTGCAAAAAATTTTGCATAAAAATAGTAGGAAAAAATCTTTTCGCTCGGGAGGGATCGACTATCAAATGCCCTATGCCCAAATTGCTCACTTTGCCAAAGTGAATTTAAGTGCACAATTCTGACTCTTTTAAAAACAAAATCTTGAAATGTTCCAGTTATTCTATTAAGGGGCACACCTAGTGTGAAATTTTCAAAAAAAAAATTAATTTTTTTTCCATATTTCTATAGGTTATACCTTTAAAAATAACATACTAAAATTTTAAATCGATATCTTAAATAGTTTAGTTTTGAGTTACAGCCATTTAAAAGAGTAGCCGCTCTATAACAGTGAAAACGATCATTTTATCTTTAAGGGGCACACCTAGTGTGACAACCTAAAAAAAAGGCCATTTTTGGGAATTAATAAAAAAAAAACTAGTGAATCCATCTATTTAAAATTTTGAGGGTATATTTATACATGTTTTGAGAATACACAGTAAAAATTTTGAAATAAAATATTAAATATTTTTGAAATGACACGTGATCTCAGGTATATACCAACTATCTAACTGCCGAGCGGCTACTCTTTTAAATGGCTGTAACTCTAAAACTATTTAAGATATCGATTTAAAATTTTAGTATGTTATTTTTAAAGGTATAACCTATAGAAATATGGAAAAAAAAATTAATTTTTTTTTTTGAAAATTTCACACTGGGTGTGAAAAACGCGTTTTTCTCGAAACAGCATTTTTCGAATTTGCTGGAGTGATTACTCGAAGACAAATGATCCGATCGCTATCAAATTTTTTTTGCATCTCCTCTATATAGTTCTCCATACTCCATACCATGAACCTCCAGTTTTTTGATCTGATCAAAAATCGAATTTTGGGAGTCCAAAAACGACCAAAATTTTGGGAAAAATGTAACTTTTTTTTTCAACATGCCGCCATTTTGTCAATTTTCGATTTTTGTTGTTCGCCCGAGGTTCATGGTACAGACAATATGTTTTAGTTTAACGAGAACTTTTTTTTTTAGGTTTTATCAACGGAGAAGGCTGCAATCACTCCAGCAGTGGAGGAACTTTTTTTTTTTGGCGCCGCCGGAGATCGCGTGTCATTTCAAAAATATTCAATATTTTATTTCAAAAAATTTTACTGTGTATTCTCAAAACATGTATAAATATACCCTCAAAATTTTAAATAGATGGATTCACTAGTTTTTTTTATTAATTCCCAAAAATGGCCTTTTTTTTAGGCTGTCACACTAGGTGTGCCCCTTAAGAACTTGAAAAATATACCCACCAAAAAAAAATACTTTCCGGATCCATCCGTAATGCTTCTAAGTTCGCTGAATCCAAATCCCAGTTCAAAAAACGCCAGCCTCTTAGGCTTTTAAGATAATCAACAAAATCAACTGAAGCATTAGGATCAACTGGTGCATTGGGATGCACTGGTCTATTAGGGTCTACGGGTGCGCTAGGGTACACTGGTGCATTTGAAACAACTGGTGCATTAGGGTCTACTGGTACATTTGGGTCAACAGGTGCATTGGGATCAACTGGGGCATTAGGGTCTACTGGTGCGTTAGGATCAATTGGTGCGTTGGGGTCCACTGGGGCATTAGGGTCTGAGGGTGCGTTAGGGTCCACTGGCGCATTAGGATCAAATGGTGCATTGGGATTAACTGGTGCTTTAGGGTCTACGGGTACATTACGGTCCACTGGTGCATTTGGATCAACTGGTCTACATAAGGGTCTACGGGTGCGTTAGGGTCCACTGGCGCATTAGGATCAACTAGTGCATGGGGGTCCACTGGTGCATTTGGATCAAATGATGCATTGGGATCCACTGGTGCGTTAGGGTCTACGAGTGCGGGTCTTTAAAATATTAAGAAAATTAGGTCGGACTTCAGAATCCGTAAAAGGTTTTTTTTTGTGGTTCGAGATTATGTTAGAACAGAGCTTATCGTAAATTGGACTTTCAGGCTTGTAAGCCAGTCTATATGTACCATATTTCAAATTTTCTAGGTCGCTAAATTCAAATTTTTGTTCGAAAAACACCAGCTCGTCAAATTGCTCAAAAAAAGGTATAAAACTCCGTATTTAGGAGCATATCTCTAAAACATAGATAATAGGTTCTTCTCAACTCCGGATTCGGCGAACCCTAAAACAAAACAGCGAAGGATAACTTATTTTAAAAATAAATGAACTGGCGTTTTTTAGGTTACAACAGAACCTAAACCCATTGAACCAATTCTTTTACTGGATTTGGATTTAGTACGCCGAAATACTTAGGAAAATATATACATCGACCCAAGGTAAGGGCATTTATTTCTTGTGGCTTTTATTCCCTAATCCGAGGACTATCTGAAGACGGTGGTCTTAGGCAGCTTGTGGAGCTGCTTGTGAAATTGGCTCTAATCATAAATTTATAGGAATCAGCTTAAAAGAAACATATTTACAAAAAAAAAAAAAATCCAGGAAATAACGTTAAACATTTTTCGAACAAAGAAATGAGAGATATAAAATAGGTAAGGGCTGGAAGATTCTGCGTCTCCAAAATAGTATACATTCAAGTAATTTTTTTAAACTTCTATATGCTTTTGTGTATCTATAATACTGCTATTGGGAAAAATTTACTGGAATACTAAGAATTGATCTATGCTTCCTGGTAGTCCTAGAGATCATCATCTGGTTCAAATTGTAAGGCAAACTTATTTATTTTTGACGTTTCTAAACGGTTGCATCGAAATTCTCTGGCAGCCAAGGAAGATGTCCTTTTTCTGGCTAGAGCCTCAGCCTCAGTTTGTGTAGCGAGGATTTTTCTTAGTGACTCAAAATCTGCAGGTGCTAGAATTCGTGTTCTTTTGAAAAATCTATTAATTTGTCTCCCTTTCCTCTTTTTTGGCACCCTGAATCTTGCTTATTGTGTTCGTCACTATACCAAGAATTTCATTATCATTTAATAATGTGGATCCATGGGAGATTACGTTCGCCTGGCGAAGTTATAGTACACATACTCCTTAAGTACTTCTGCAGATAGATTGACAAATAAATCCAGTGTTGGATCGTGAATTTCAGTTTGGAATAACTCTTCTAGAATTTTCTACAGACGAATTCTTGTAACCAGGTATTTAATGCACATCGGCAGGAGTTATTGGAGCAGTTGCAATCGTGAACAACGTGGATGTGATTTCCGTGAAGCGAGATGATGAGGATGGCCCCTGAAAATATTCTGCATAGTTGTCCAAAATCCAGTTTGATGTTGATATTGTCTTACTTTGTTCCATAAACGTTGTGGACCACTCGCTGTTTAAGAGGATTGTTACCAAATTCTTCAATGAACACTTGCTTAATTTTTTCTTTTGGGAGGCTATTATTTTTTGTGCATATTTTAGGAACTCCATTGATGAATGTAGCACTTGTTTGACTTCGTATTGTTTATCCCTCAAGGAGAGACAGATCAAATTCGGTTGTCCACAAAAATTGTATTAGTGATAGAAGAGAAAAATGAGTCGAAATCTCCGGGACAGAACTCGCTTCCTTCATTACTTCTTCCACATCCATTTTCTTCTTGTTGTAATTCTCTGAAATTTCATGCTTCGTCTTTCTTTTTTTCTCCTTCACTATCACTTCCTCCACTGCTTGAGTATTCAGAATCGGATGCTCTAAATCGCTTAAAATATCTAAAATATCCTCTCATCGATACGGAACTTCCTCTTTGTTTTCGGATTCTCCTGGAGATTCGTCGTCATTTAGGAGCTTTATTTATACTGGTTTTCTTTTGCGTGGTAAAAATAATAAAGCATTGTTAGCTAAGCCATGGTTGGAAAATTCTTAGACTTTTTTTAAGTCTGCATAATCCCAGAAGTAGCCGGCTAGTTTTTCAATAACCGAAAAAGTACTCTTCTCTACTAATGCTTTTCTTATAAAATTTAAAATTGTAAAAGATTAATATAAAATTTAATTTTCTTATAATTTTTCACAGGGACCTCTCTTTCCAATTGATGATAATAGTTCAAAATAGTTCCTCGATATAGTACACCTTAAAATGGATCTTTTCGCGTAAAAGAATAAAAAAAACTTTCAAAAAAGTGTAGGGGATAAATTTCAAGAATAATAGTTTCGATTATGGATGAGCTAAGCCTGAAAGAAAGAATTGTCTCGCAATTGTAGATTATTAATTCTTAGGATTTTATCGAAAGACGTATTATCTTTTGTGTTCTTTTTCTTACCATTGATAGACAGACAAAAAATTGGCTAATCCCAATACTTCTCTACATATACATTTTGATACATAGTACATCTTGTAGGGTTTATCATATATCCATTTTCCTGCACAATTGTAATATACCCCTTAAACTTTATACAAAGTGTATTCATAAAAAAGAAAAAGTAAAACCCAAATGAGTTCAAAGCAAATGTTGCATAGAAGAAGGCTAGGCTAGGAACGAGGCAAAGTGTTTTGGCATTCATACAATTGCTGTCATTGCTGTGCAGGCTCAATCCCAAAGTGTTTCTAATAGCATTCGATTTCCGCTTGATTTTGTTCCAGCCTTGCTCCTCGCAGTCTCCTGCGACGTTCTGTTGAACGCAACCAAATCGAAATCCCATTAAATAGTTTACTTTATGCGTGGCAGGCACATTTTGTGTGCCCCCAAGTTATTTATTTTATATGCCCCAGCCATTTCATAAAGCTCATAATGAACATCGCTCTCCACTCCGATTCCGATGCCGATGATGATGATGATGATGTTTATGAACTGCTCCCCAAAAAGGGATAAGCGCCTTAACAACGTTAGTGTGCGTTGTGGCATGTGCCACCAATGCCAACTTTTGCCTTCGGGCATTGTTCAGGTTCAGGATTTGCCTAAATATGGTTTCCATGTTTGTCTCTCTCTTTCTGTGTGTGGTTTTTGGTTTATGCACGTAGCACATGGGGGGGCATGAGCCTTGGTTTTGAATTTGACGGTCTTCAGCTGTTGCGGAACTGTCTATTATAGACACACGCCTACAAATAGATCCTGCACACACACATGCATATTAATAACTTCCTGCTAAATGAGTTTTCTTCTTGTTTCCCTGTTGAAGGAATGATTGCTCATCTGCAGGGGATATAATGATTTGGTTGTCAGCATTGGCTTTTAGTTAATGACCACAGTTCCTGGTCAAATGATAAATGATCGGTGTTTTTTGGCATATAGAGATGTATCCTTTTGTGCTAGACGTACTGGCATCTAGTGTCTCCAAAAGAAGATGTTACATTTTGTACAAATGTTTGTAATCCGTATTAACGCCTAGATCTCAGAGATGGTAAGAGCTAGGCAATCAAACTTTTAATTTATTGCCCTTATTATTCTGCGGAAGACAAGTTTATTTGGTTTTTTTTTTATATCGGGGATATATTTTATAGTTCTCATAGTGGTGTCTCAGATAAAATCGTAAAAAAACGAAAAGATTAAAATGGATACCAAACTTGATCGACTGATGATGTCAGATAACTCCCATAGGACCGATCGGTCAGAAACACGTTTTTTGTACAAAATTCGTTGTTTTGATATTTTGAATTTATTGAAATTCCGAAATGTTGCCTTGTTTTAGGTGACATTGCGATGAGAATATCGATGGCATAGAGTCTAATACTACACCAGAAACTTTACAGACGGAAAAAAATCCAGTGGATGCAGCTTCATAGGACTAAATGAGGCTGAAAATTGAATATTTTTATTTTTTCTCGAGAATTTATTTTTTTGGCAATCATCCCATAAATCCAAATGTTACGATTCAACATTTATAAAGAAATAATAGTTTTTTAAAATTTTTTTTTCAGTAGTTTTTAAAAATCGATCCGACAAGGGCCAAGAAGATTGGCGAATTTCGTTTCGCGAGAGAGAGCTACGCCAGAGGACAATGGACCGGAGAATGCCGAGGAAGTGAATGAAGCAGCCATCGCTGAAGAATCGGGGCAGGACATTAATCCAAAAATAGCAAGCGATTCAGTGGAGCTGGTCACAAACTGTCATCTTCAATGGATGCAACTTTAGAATGTACAAATAAGTTGAAAACAAATCAGAAGTGGAATTACCCATTAAAAAAATAAGCATTAATAAGTAAGTAAAACATTTAACTAAAAAGAAATACATTATATAATATATTTATAAATATGGCTTAAATAACAGCACATACTTATATCAACCATTGCTTTAAATAGTTGTAAACTGTAAGCAATTTATAAGAAAATTTCTTGTTTAACAAAACTGATATATTTTTGGGTGTACTAAAAGTTTTCGGAATGTCTTAAAATTTTACAGGGTTTATATACAGGTAAAATGGAAACTTTTTAGGGGTTAAGGTTATTAAAGCTATGAGGTGCTGCAGAAATGGTCACCCTATTGTGTACTTGGGTCATTCATGAACGAGCGAACAGAAAAGAACTGAATAAGTTCAGCAACATCGTTCTTTTTAGTCACTTCTTCTTTGTTCGTTCTCAATTGATTATTCGTTCGATCGGAAGTTATTTAAGGGGTCCCGGTGGTCTAGAGCTCGAAAATTTAGGGTATTTTCAGGAATTTTTTTTTGATAATAAAAAAAATTAAAAACGATATTTAAGTTTTTGAGGCTTTATATTTAACTATTGTACTTTATATATAAAAATAAAAAAAATAAAAAATCCAAAATACTGGGAATATCCTTCCAATTTGACAGTATATTCTTAAAAGCCTATACTTTCGAAATATATTGAAAAAAAAACGATTTTTCGAAAATTCTAGACCACCGGGACCCCTTAAACGACTAAAGAATACCACAGAATTTTTTTGCATGAAACACATGAAAGGGAAGTTCCAAAATAGAATGCAATCGTCTTATCAGATGTCCGAGTGCAACCACATAATTTGTTTTTATGCTTTAATGTTTATTGAAACCGAGATAATGGCCATACTAAATGATTCACTAGTTCACAGATTTGGGTGTCCAAAATTTTTGCTTCCGGAAGTGACGCAAATATAATAATAAAATTTGGACAACTTAAGCCAATAATCAGACGGAAATTGGTTTAACATTAAGAAAACAAAAGCTGAATTGGACATCGTCATAACCAGCGTTTTGATTCAGGCCACCATCCATATAAGATAATACTAACAGCCTGATGCCTAAAGACAAGGAGCTAAACTCGCTAGTTGGTCGCAGGAAATATTGGTCCAAAATGGTGGGTTGTTCAAATATTTTATTATTTACTCCTAGTACTCCTCCAGGGAACTTAGGGTTTCTATAAGAATTTTCCACCGAACTCTATGTATTTGGCGCAGTTTGCTAAGCTGTGTCTCAGCTGATGTTGCAGGGACAATCTTTTAAGTTGCTTTTGGCCTTCCCACTCGCCTGCTTCCTTGGGGGTCCAGAGACATCCTAACAATGCTGCTTAGATTTTTCTTCAAAGCATGGCCGATCGAACGCAATTTGCGTGTTCTTATGTCATGAATATGGTTTTGAAATAAGCACAAAATCATTTTTATGCCTCCCAACGTTCTACCTAAAACATATTTTCCTTTCATAATCGGGCTACCCTGAGCATACTTGTTTGTCTCAGGCACTTCCTTTTTCACAATATATATTCGCTTGCGAGTACTGTAGAATGAGTTTTCGACAAAAAATAACGGTTTTTGAGGAAAACAGGTTAATCTCCCGAAATCGGGCCTATATCCAATATTTTTAAAAATAAAGAGTTCAAAATAATTTTTATTTAATGGATCTCTCTTTTTTTTGCCAGATATACAGGTTACGCCTATGCGAACAATTCTAAGGCTATTATGGGCTATTCATAGTCAGCGTCCACAAATATACTACAAGCTTCTGTCAAGGACACTTTTTATTAACTATTAAAAAACAAAATATACTAAAAAAAAGTCGTTATTGGCTTTCTAATAGCTTGGAATTAGTTTATTTTTACCAGTCTCGTCAACTTTTATTACATTTGGTCAATCAAATATAGCTCCATTTTACCCCAAAGCTTGTTTTTTTGTATTTACAAAAATCATCCACTTTTCCAGCCCCAAGTCTATGAAAAACAATAAACTTCAAACATTTTCTCTAACAACAACATTTACAACAACCTCAACTTTTACGTTTAAGCTTAATTAAAAAAAAAATAAGTTAGCCGACATAAAAACAACAACAACAACAGCAATAACAACTGCACAAAAATTCAATTAAATTCCTAACAAGTTTTATATAAACACATTTATACATTTTAATAGATTTCCCATAGAATATTTAATTTTCGCTTCCGCACAAATCCTCTACAGTTTTGCTCTGTGTCTCTCTATCCGTCGCTATGCCGCTCTCTCGTTCGTTTGCTCTTTGGCTTTGCTTTATTGCACGCACACTTTGCGTCACTTGAATAAGTTCAGTTGCATTTTTTGAAATAAGACTATTAAGGCGGAATTGTGACTTTTGAAGGGAGTAAATTTTGTTAGAGTCAGCAAAAAGTGTTAAGACTTGTTCTTATTTGACACGACAAACAGCTGCTTTGCTATACAACTAATAGTAGTTACTAAAGTTTGCTACACAAATTTTTTGTATAGAACTTTTTTCATAA